>CM064528.1:2775537-3008091 GCA_032716605.1 Paralithodes platypus
ATTGTGTTGTGTTGTGTGTGTATCTCATGCTAAATATGTTTCAGTACTTTTTGACGTAGTTAATGGATTTTGTCTATTCGATATCCGACAACAAATTGTGACTTCCCCAATTTAAACTAACTGATTTTGTCTACTCTACTTCTGACTACAAAATTGACTTCCTGAATTTATCAACACCCTGATTTTGAATATTTCATTAGTACTATACTACTTTTTCTTTAAGGGCAAACACTCTACACCAGGTATTATAGAGATAGCCGGTTTGCCACAGTTATAACAGAAAACCGATTACGGCAGATGGCTGTGGCCTGATAAAGTCCATCCGCCTCTCTATTTTGCCTTGGGGTGGGTGTTTGACTGTATCTCTATATTTTTCATATATCTATATTAATTTCAACTCTTTTCACATATGTGTGATTATGTGCGTGAGTTTGCGTGGTTGTGTGTGTGTGATTGTGTGTATGTGTGTGTGTTTGCGAATGGGAACGTGTGTGTGTTTGTGAGTATGTGTGTGTGTGTAATAATAATAATAATAATAATAAACGGTTTATTAAAGAATGGCAGCCTCATGAGCTGAAAATACACATTTTACAATTTAGTGGATGAACATGAGATGTACAGATATGAAAATGGTAAGCTCAGTTTACAATGTGTGAGTATAATATACTTTACATTAAAAAAAGAAATTAATACAATAATTAAGCTAGTGTAAAATACAAATTATCATAAATTAACCATGAAAGTAAGTGATTTACAGTGCATATACAGTACACATTTATTTTACTTATATATACAGAACATACATATATACACATACGTACACACATACATACGCATATATATATACATACATATATAAGAACATAAGAACATGCAGTAAGTGTGCACATGCCCGTATACATAAACGCTCACGTATGCAAACAAACATACATACATACAAAAACTGTTCTGGTAGGGTCAGGTGAGGCTAATAATGGGAGTTAAATCCTTGGGAGAGATTAAATGAGGGAATTGGAAAAGGGTTAATGGGGCAACGGACTGTAGGTCAGGTGTGTGTGTGTGTGTGTGTGTGTGTGTGTGTGTGTGTGTGTGTGTGTGTGTGTGTGTGTGTGTGTGTGTGTGTGTGTGTGTGTGTGTGTGTGTGTGTGAGTATAATCCCAGCCAAGGTGATAATATATGATAATGTATAATTATATGCCTGTCTCCCGTTGATCAAGTTCTTGGCTCAGTACCCACCCTCCCTGCTGCAGTCTGTATCCCTCAACACTACACCCACCCACCCCACCCTCTACCACAACACCCACCCACCCCACCCACTATCAGAACACCCACCCACCACGCCCACCAACACTACACCCACCCACCCCAACCCACCAACACAACACTCATCCACCCCACCCACCAACACAACACCCACCTAGATCTCTACACCCACCCACCCCACCCACCAACACAATACCCACCCACCCACCAACACTACACCCACCCACCCCACCCACCAACACAATATCCACCCACCCACCAACACTACACACACCCACCCCGCCCACTACTGTACCAATGAAGTCATTCATAAAATTAGTAGAGTATTTATTATTTTGCAATTATTATACAATGAGGTTGATTTATGTTCGTACGTTTATGTTGTAATTGGTAAATTATGTTTTAATGCACCTTAGTCACTCATATAATTAGTGGATTACATATTATGTTTTATGTATGTAACAATTAAATAATGAGGTAGATTTATGTGAGTAATGTTTTATTTGTTAAATGATAATCCATATTTATATTAATTTCACCCGTAGAACAATTTCATCGGATATACAGTATTTGCAGAATGAAACTCATAAGTGGTCCACGACTTTTTTGAGTGACTGTACCTCTGCTGTTTTTTACCATTACTTATAAGGGGTGGCCTTAACAGGCGCCTTCACGCATGGGGATACTGTGGTCCAGTTGGCATGTGATAAGTGGTTAAAAATGAAGCACAGATTCTTGTTGAGCGCTTTCAAAAGCTTACATTTGTTCAACGACACCAACCAAGATCAACATTTAGAAACAGTAAGGATTTAAGTAAAATAAAATGGCCCAGGGATTTGTTTTAAGAGTATCCGCACTAACCCCTATCTAGCCATAAGTCAAATGAATCGGTGAACAAAATGTCGGACATCCGGGTGTTGTGAAGGCGCCTATTTGTCAGCCAGAGGTAAACATCACCTAGTACACCTGGCAAACCCCCTTCTGTTATCCCTTACCATAAACATTGATGTGACTCTACTGTGTTACTTTTACCTTATGAAGTGACTCTACTGTGTTACTTTTACCTTATGATGTGACTCTACTGTGTTACTTTTACCTTATGATGTGACTCTACTGTGTTACTTTTACCTTATGATGTGACTCTACTGTGTTACTTTTACCTTATGATGTGACTCTACTGTGTTACTTTTACCTTATGATGTGACTCTACTGTGTTACTTTTACCTTATGATGTGACTACTGTGTTACTTTTACCTTATGATGTGACTCTACTGTGTTACTTTTACCTTCTGATGTGACTCTACTGTGTTACTTTTACCTTATGATGTGACTCTACTGTGTTACTTTTACCTTATGATGTGACTCTACTGTGTAACTTTTATCTTATGATGTGACTCTACTGTGTTACTTTTACCTTATGATGTGACTCTACTGTGTTACTTTTACCTTATGATGTGACTCTACTGTGTTACTTTTACCTTATGATGTGACTCTACTGTGTTACTTTTACCTTATGATGTGACTCTACTGTGTTACTTTTACCTTATGATGTGACTATACTGTGTAACTTTTACCTTACTCAATGGAAGAGGGCCATATTGCAACATTTACCCTTACAATACCGGTGACCGGTTTCATCTGCATTTAGACGATTTTATGAAGTTTAGGAAGGAAATATGGAAGCTAAAAGGATTAATTCATGTTATCACCAACCCACCAATTGTCTTACAAATACTGTATACCTAATTAATGAAATCAATGAAACTAATGAATACATGTGGTACTCAAGGATTCGAACATAATAGATACTCACACTGAAATTACGCGCACTAACCATTGCGCTATCAAGACTATCAATTGAGATAGACTGTAATCTTTTAGCGGGTAGACATATCCTACCTAAGCTGAGTAAACCCGTCTAATGGTTGCTAGATTATAATGAAAAGATGTCACCGGTATTGAATAGGTTAACCCTTGGAAGATACGGTGACGCATTTCTTTTCTGATATCTTGCCATTATTTGTTGATGTTATGCATATTAGGAATTGTGATATGGAATTCAGAGAGTTCATTGAGATACTCTTTACCCTTATAATTTCCACATATCTCTCCTAAATTGTATACAATCGTCTAATGATACCCAGAATATACTGTCAAAATGAGTCCTAATCTTCAAAGGGTTAAAAGACAGAATATACAGAATTCATTATAATGCAAGCATAATGTAAAACCTAAATAGTACCATTGCATACCTAAAGGGAGCTGAAGACGCATCGCTCCTCTACTGTCTTTACGATAAATACTTTTCGATAGGTTTTGTCCAGCCTTAGGGCATCGAAATTAATTCATATAATATATGAAAGTCGTACATAATAATGTCAAATGTTCGAATATAATGTGATAAGGCCATATGAACAGTCTTGCTACCATCACCTACTGTACACATTAATGTATTGGTTGGTTACATAAACAGTAGACTTCAACAGAGGGCACTGGGTGGCAACAACCAACCATCTGGGGAACGTAATTACTGAGGAGGTACGCGTGTGTGTGTTTGTTTGTTTGTGTGTGTCTGTATGCAATTGTATGCATGTATATACAGTATATATATATATATATATATATATATATATATATACATATATATATATATATATATATATATATATATATATATATATATAACAGGCTCGCTCTCGCTCGTCAGGAACAAATCGACACCTTAATGGCACGATAAGTATATAAATCGGCAAGGACATGGGGGCGAAAGGTCTTAAAATTGCCAATGAAGCTGATGGCGCGAACGTCTTAATATACCAAAAGTAATGGGGCTAAACATGAGGGAGAAAGGAGTCCCACAAATAAACACCCCCCTTTAAGTAGTTAAGTAAAATATGATCAACAAAAATCCTCAGCCTCGAAGCAGGGAGAACGAAAATAATAATGAACTGACTTGGATTGTGACAGAAAGACTGTTTAATGCTCGTAAATTATGTCTAAGCTTTCCCTTTCATCTCGTAGTTTTCTTTGGTTATGGTGACGGAACAAGTAGGAGAAAATGGGATTATTGCAACACACTCACACACACACACACACACTACACACACACACACACACACACACACACACACACACACATGATTAATTAATATTTCACATTAACAATGTACACCATTGCAATATATACATCGAATGTGTAATTATCAGTAGATAAAAAACAAGTTAGTTTGCCTTTAAAGCATGGATGGAATCAATGTTAAAATAAAGATAAAATACCTATCTGAACCACCTAAAAACTATATAACTAAACATTGCAGTGAATATAGGTGATAATGAACCTTACCTGTTGAGATCTCAGTTATATCCTCATATATGGGCCTATCTGCTGTGGCCTTCCAAAGTTACACCTACTACCTCCACCAACACTACCCACTACCTCCACCGCAACCCCCTCACCACCACCCCCACCCACTACCACATCCACCATCACCCTCATCACCACCACCACCCCCTCACCACCCCTACCCTCGCCACCACGCCCACCCCTACCCTCGCCACCACGCCCACCCTGTACACCTTGCCAATAGCTCCAAGGGCGCACACACACACACATATTGTATACATGCATTTACACGTACACCCGAGGAAAAAAAAAACACAATCTTTACACTAACACTCTAAGCATTCCGGAAATGGGTCGAATGTTTGTGATAATACAGTACAGACGTATGTTTCACCCGGTTAATTCCGTTCACACACAAATATATTCAGCTCAAAAGTTAAAATATTGTGTTTTCCTCGAGTGAACATGACCACTTTAATATGCAGATCGATTGCAAAGTCTTGAAACACAGAACAAATTTGCAATAATACCAGAAATAATACAATATTATGTTAAGGTTCCTTTATTACCATACATGCGCATTCATACATATTTATTTGTTTATGTGTTTATGTATTCATGTTTGTGTTTATACTGTAAGTGCCACAAACACACGGTCCGCCCTCAGCCTCACACATCCGTTAACACGTCACACATCTAATTGTATATCTCTGTTCTGCCCACTAGTACATTCTCACACCCACTCTCTGGTATACACAGAACGATTTTTTCTAAGTTACAGGCATGATATCGCTCTCCCAGAAGAAAAAAAAATCGACACCTGAATGGGGTGAAGCGTCTTATTATCGCCAAACTAATGGTGTGAAACGTATTAAAATCTCCAAACTAATGGAGTGAACAGGGGAGATAAAAAAAATACCCCCTTTGACCAAATAAGATGTATAGCTCATTACATCCAAATTGCAATGTAATGTATATACTGTACTTAGTTACTGGAGAACATAATAATAGTAATACGTCCACGAACTTTTGAAAGTGACTGCTCTGTGTTTTTTGACGCCCACTGTATCGTTCAAAGGTCGTGTGTATCCTGTCATCTAACATGTGTGTGTTTGTGTGTTTGTATTTTATATTTATATTTATTTATATACTGCATATGTTTTCTTTTTAAGGGGGGGGGGGGTCTGTGTGTGTGTGTGTGTGTGTGTGTGTGTGTGTGTGCTTTTGGGTCTATGGGTCATTTCGTGTGTGTGTGTTTGTGCGTCTGTGAGTATTTGTGTGTGTGTTTGTGTATGAGTGTTTGTGGGTCTGTGGAAATGTGTGTGTTAATGTGGCTGTGTGTGTTTGTAGGTATTGGTGTGTATGTTAATGTGGTTGTGTGTGTTTGTGGGTATTTGTGTGTGTGTTAATGTGCCTGTGTATGCTTGTGGATTTGTAGTTATTTGTGTGAATGTGTTTGTGTGTGCTAATGTGGTTGTGTATTTGTGTGTGGGTCTGTGGGTATTTGTGTGTGTGTGTGTGTGGGTATTTGTGTGTTTGTGAGTGTGAATGTGTTAGTTTGTGTGTCTATGTTTGTGTGTGACTAAGTTATAGTTCTCTAATCTATTATTTAAAGATCCACCTGTGTGAACTCCGTCAGCTGTTCTCAAGGTCATCAGACACAGCGCCACAGAAACCGATAACAAAATATACATGCTACTTTATACAGAGAGAGAGAGAGAGAGAGAGAGAGAGTGTGAGAGTGAGAGAAAGAGAGAGAGAGAGTGAGAGTGAGAGAAAGAGAGAGAGAGAGATAGATATAAAGAGAGAAAGAGAGAGAGAGGGATAGAAAGATAAAGAGAGAGAGAGAGATGAGATAATAACAATTACCCCTGGGAACAAGATCAGCTGTAGTCATAGCCATCGATGGGTGGAATACAGCTATCAGATTTACAGTTACCGCCATTATACACTGTACATTATGGGAAGACCGATACTGAATATTTTATAAACATTTTGTTCTATATAATCTGTCGAATTTTATGCATTATGTTCTCTTATAACCTCATTAATGTTATGCATTATGTTCTCTTATAACCTCATTAATATTGTGCATTATGTTCTCTTATAACCTCATTAATATTGTGCATTATGTTCTCTTATAACCTCATTAATGTTATGTATTATGTTCTCTTATAACCTCATTAATATTGTGCATTATGTTCTCTTATAACCTCATTAATATTGTGCATTATGTTCTCTTATAACCTCATTAATGTTATGCATTATGTTCTCTTATAACCTCATTAATATTGTGCATTATGTTCTCTTATAACCTCATTAATATTGTGCATTATGTTCTCTTATAACCTCATTAATGTTATGCATTATGTTCTCTTAAACCTCATTAATATTGTGCATTATGTTCTCTTATAACCTCATTAATGTTATGCATTATGTTCTCTTATAACCTCATTAATGTTGTGCATTATGTTCTCTTATAACCTCATTAATGTTATGCATTATGTTCTCTTATAACCTCATTAATGTTATGCATTATGTTCTCTTATAACCTCATTAATGTTATGTATTATGTTCTCTTATAACCTCATTAATATTGTGCATTATGTTCTCTTATAACCTCATTAATGTTATGTATTATGTTCTCTTATAACCTCATTAATATTGTGCATTATGTTCTCTTATAACCTCATTAATATTGTGCATTATGTTCTCTTATAACCTCATTAATATTGTGCATTATGTTCTCTTATAACCTCATTAATGTTATGCATTATGTTCTCTTATAACCTCATTAATATTGTGCATTATGTTCTCTTATAACCTCATTAATATTGTGCATTATGTTCTCTTATAACCTCATTAATGTTATGCATTATGTTCTCTTATAACCTCATTAATATTGTGCATTATGTTCTCTTATAACCTCATTAATGTTATGCATTATGTTCTCTTATAACCTCATTAATGTTGTGCATTATGTTCTCTTATAACCTCATTAATGTTATGCATTATGTTCTCTTATAACCTCATTAATGTTATGCATTATGTTCTCTTATAACCTCATTAATGTTATGCATTATGTTCTCTTATAACCTCATTAATATTGTGCATTATGTTCTCTTATAACCTCATTAATATTGTGCATTATGTTCTCTTATAACCTCATTAATGTTATGCATTATGTTCTCTTATAACCTCATTAATATTGTGCATTATGTTCTCTTATAACCTCATTAATGTTATGCATTATGTTCTCTTATAACCTCATTAATGTTATGTATTATGTTCTCTTATAACCTCATTAATATTGTGCATTATGTTCTCTTATAACCTCATTAATGTTATGCATTATGTTCTCTTATAACCTCATTAATGTTATGTATTATGTTCTCTTATAACCTCATTAATATTGTGCATTATGTTCTCTTATAACCTCATTAATGTTATGTATTATGTTCTCTTATAACCTCATTAATATTGTGCATTATGTTCTCTTATAACCTCATTAATATTGTGCATTATGTTCTCTTATAACCTCATTAATATTGTGCATTATGTTCTCTTATAACCTCATTAATGTTATGCATTATGTTCTCTTATAACCTCATTAATATTGTGCATTATGTTCTCTTATAACCTCATTAATATTGTGCATTATGTTCTCTTATAACCTCATTAATATTGTGCATTATGTTCTCTTATAACCTCATTAATGTTATGCATTATGTTCTCTTATAACCTCATTAATATTGTGCATTATGTTCTCTTATAACCTCATTAATGTTATGCATTATGTTCTTATAACCTCATTAATATTGTGCATTATGTTCTCTTATAACCTCATTAATATTGTGCATTATGTTCTCTTATAACCTCATTAATGTTATGCATTATGTTCTCTTATAACCTCATTAATATTGTGCATTATGTTCTCTTATAACCTCATTAATGTTATGCATTATGTTCTCTTATAACCTCATTAATATTGTGCATTATGTTCTCTTATAACCTCATTAATTTTATGCATTATGTTCTCTTATAACCTCATTAATGTTATGCATTATGTTCTCTTATAACCTCATTAATGTTATGCATTATGTTCTCTTATAACCTCATTAATTTTATGCATTATGTTCTCTTATAACCTCATTAATGTTGTGCATTATGTTCTCTTATAACCTCATTAATGTTATGCATTATGTTCTCTTATAACCTCATTAATATTGTGCATTATGTTCTCTTATAACCTCATTAATGTTATGCATTATGTTCTCTTATAACCTCATTAATATTGTGCATTATGTTCTCTTATAACCTCATTAATGTTATGCATTATGTTCTCTTATAACCTCATTAATATTGTGCATTATGTTCTCTTATAACCTCATTAATATTGTGCATTATGTTCTCTTATAACCTCATTAATGTTATGCATTAGTTCTCTTATAACCTCATTAATATTGTGCATTATGTTCTCTTATAACCTCATTAATGTTATGCATTATGTTCTCTTATAACCTCATTAATGTTGTGCATTATGTTCTCTTATAACCTCATTAATGTTATGCATTATGTTCTCTTATAACCTCATTAATATTGTGCATTATGTTCTCTTATAACCTCATTAATGTTATGTATTATGTTCTCTTATAACCTCATTAATATTGTGCATTATGTTCTCTTATAACCTCATTAATGTTATGTATTATGTTCTCTTATAACCTCATTAATTTTGTGCATTATGTTCTCTTATAACCTCATTAATTTTATGCATTATGTTCTCTTATAACCTCATTAATTTTATGCATTATGTTCTCTTATAACCTCATTAATTTTGTGTGTTTTAGCGCATGGCGATTCTATTGAGTTATCTACCCTTGGTTAACATTCACGTTGCAATTATTGTTATTGTTTTGTTTGCGGTTCCTCGCTATCGCTCGCCAGGAAAAGGTCAACACCTAAATGGCACGAAAGTTCTTAAAATTGAAAAACAAATGGTGCGAAAAGTCTTATAATCACCAAGCTAATGGGCGAACTTCTTAAAATCTCTAAACTAATGGGAAAACGGACAGGTGTCAAAGTGGCCCTAACTCTCCCTATAGACTTGTGTGTGTTGGAGATAATATAATTATATAGTTAGTATTATCATCACCAGTGTTTTTGAGGTCGTCATTACCACCACAACCACTACTACTACTACTACCACTACTACTACGACTACCACTACCACTACTACTATGACTCGCTACCTTCTACATCTGGGCTGCCTACTTCTGCTGGCCTGTACCAACGAGGGTAATAATAATAATAATAATAATAATAATAATAATAATAATAATAATAATAATAATAATAATGCAGCGCTATTAATTCTACACCTCGACTGTCTCATCCTTCTGGTTTAGTGTTGGTGTAAAAAAAACATAATAATTATAATAACGAAGGTAACATAATTATAATACCCATATGGCACCCAAGGGAATGGAGTACTCGAAAAGGAGCTCCAGTCCTGACGTTATTCTTGACTTACAGTGTGCTGGCTTAATAATCCAGAAGGGTTTATAGCCTCTGAAGTCCTATTTTAACTAATTAACCCTGTGGAGGAAGGAAAAGATTAATTTTGTCACAATGGCGATCAGATCACACGAGTGATGAGGGCATTTGCTTTTTTCTAAACACACACACACACACACTCTCTCTCTCTCTCTCTCACACGCACACGCACACACACATATATGCCTCTCTTACTAGTTCGTTGCCAACAATGTGTCCATATTAGTTAGGGATTGCGAGTTCCCTTGGTGTAACTCTCTCTGTTTAGGAAAGTGGCTAATCATGATAATTGTCTAGAGTAGGCCTACATCGACATAATAATGTTTTAATATTTAATCTGGGTGTTGCGTTCGCCTATCTGTGTATGCCTTTTATTTTATGTGTATTTATTTATTTATTTATTTATTTATTAATAACATTATTATTTGTTAGAAAGACTTCACGTCTGGGTAATATCGTGTTTACAAGTGTTTTAGTAAATATATGCATCAGGCACCCGCACCTCACATGCTGCTGCGATAGTCATAGTTTTCCAGTAACAAGCTGTTAACATTTAAATCCATTTACTTAATCATATCTTCCTATTGCATTGTATTTCTCAACTGTATTGTATCGACTGTATTGTTTATTGTGTAGTAGCATTACTTACAGTAACATATCATACAGACGATTTAAGGTCACTCGCACTTATCAAGTTAAGGGAGCCCACCTCGCTTTTTATATCTGTCTCTCCATCTCTCTTTGGCTTGTATCCATTTGGCCCCATTCAGCCTACTGTTTTAAGACGTTTACCCCATCCAGGTGGCAATAGTTTCCTGGCGAGCGGTAGCGAGCCAGCATATAGATAATTTTGTTTTACAGCAAGCTAAATTTGTACATTTCTCGATAGAAAAATGTCTCCGGCGAAGCCGGATTTCTCCATACAATGCTGGCTCGCTGTCGCTCGCCAGGAAGAAATCGACACCTGGATGGGGATAATCGTCTTAAAACAGTTGGCTGAATGGGGCCAAATGGTTACAAGTCAGAGAAAGATAGAAACGAAGAGAGATAACAAAAAAAGCCAGTGACCCCCCTTGATTTCAAAGGCTTAACTTCAACTAAATCCCCTACTGAGCCTTGCCCCTAAGCTGTATAATAATAATAATAATAATAATAATAATAATAATAATAATAAGTGTCCTTCCTCCCCCAGCCTACAACCCAGACGACTTCATCCACTCTCTGGGGGCGACCATGTGGGGGTTCTGGGGGGAGACGGAGGCTTGTGCGAACGGTTCATACGTTTACGGATTCGAGATTAAAGTAAGTTGGATTGAAAAGAAAATTAAAGTACGATTAAAGTAAGTTGGATAGAAAAAAAGGAAGATTAAGGTAAGTTGGATAAAAAATATATATAGTCAAATTAAAGTAGGTTGGAATAAAAAGAAAATTAAAGTAAGGTTAAAGTAAGCTGGATTGAAATAGAAAAACAATTATAGAATAAAATAAAGTAAAAACATTAGAAGAAGACCACTTTATGAACATTAGAAGACCACTTTATGAACATTAGAAGACCACTTTATGAACATTAGAAGACCACTTTATGAACATTAGAAGAAGACCACTTTATGAACATTAGAAGAAGACCACTTTATGAACATTAGAAGAAGACCACTTTATGAACATTAGAAGAAGATCACTTTATGAACATTAGAAGAAGATCACTTTATGAACATTAGAAGAAGACCACTTTATGAACATTAGAAGAAGACCACTTTATGAACATTAGAAGAAGACCACTTTATGAACATTAGAAGAAGATCACTTTATGAACATTAGAAGAAGATCACTTTATGAACATTAGAAGAAGACCACTTTATGAACATTAGAAGAAGACCACTTTATGAACATTAGAAGAAGACCACTTTATGAACATTAGAAGAAGACCACTTTATGAACATTTTCCATCAAACGTTTTCTAGTCAAAGTATGCAAAAAAAAGAAAAAAAAAATCAATGGCAGTGCTTCCGAGTATTTATTAAAAGGGGGTGTTTCTTCTGGACCCCCTTCTCCCTCATGTTTAGCCCTCATATTTGTTCGAGATTTTGAGACGTTCACCTCATTAGTTTGGCAATTTTAAGACCTTTCGGCTCATTTCTTTGTCAATTTTAAGACCTTTCGTGCAATTTAGGTGTAGATTTTTTCCTGGCAAGTGATAGCGAGCCTGCGGTATAGGACCCTGCCTGCGGCCGGTTTTATCGAATAATGTACAAATTTATCTCAAAGGGGGGGGGGGGGGGGTATATTTTAAAGCTTGATTGAGGTCTAGGGAAGAAACTAAAAAAATAAAATAATGATAAAACATGAAAATATCCCCTTAAAGTAGGTTGCTTAAAAGCAATTGAGTTTTGAGGGGCAAACCTAAAAATGCGTCAAGTAACATAACTTATACTGAAGAGGTTAACATGATAACTGAGCACAATATACTATGATTGCATACTGAAGAGGTTAAGGGGACTAATGGGGCTAAACATGAGGGAGAAGGGGGACCAGACAAACGACCCATCTCCCCTTTTAACTTGAGAACCCTATAATCCGTCCCGCTACAGGTGGAGTCGGAACATGGCCTGACCGACGACGACACCAGCGTCAACGCCATCAAGCTCTTCTGTAGCGACCTAGAGGGCCACCACACGGGGGAGGTGTCTTCAGCCACCTTCAATAGGGGCTCGTGGACTGGCGCGCAGATATGTTCAGGATACTTCACTGGCTATGATTTCAAGGTTGGTGGTGCTTCTTTCTTGCATATCTTCTCTCTCTCTCGCTCTTACTCTTACTCTCTCTCTCTCTCTCTCTCTCTCTCTCGCACACACACGAAAATCACATAGGAGATTGGGGAGATTGTAGACACCAATCGAGCCCGGGCAATACCCAGGGGAGGCCTCATAAGGAGTTGCTGGAACCCCTCTGTTTCTGTGTGTGCCTCACCTACATAGAGAGTGATCTAGGTAGTTTTCACAAACACAGTCTCTTAATTTCACTACACTAAACAAGCACACCATACTTCTTTCCAATACACAACAAATTATTGATGATGACCACCAACTGGCCTTAATTTGGCTCTGTCACTCTTACAACTTTGGGTGCGACAATTGTTACAGGCAGCTTTGCCTTTTGTCTCCCTCATAGACAAAAAGAAAAGAAAACACACAAATCCCATAAGCTCTCCAATCTGACCCCAACACAAACCCGCTGGTAAACCTGCTGGTATGACTCTCCCTTCACCTTACCCAGCCCCCACACTCCCAGATGCAGTGTTGCCAATTTAGCTACTTTCCCGCTAGATCTAGAGGTGTTTATTTCGATCTAGAGGCAAATTTTTACATCTAGAGACATGAATTCTATAGATATTCTGTAGTTTCAGAGCGACGATGTAGAGAGTGGAACTTTATTTTTACGATTTTCGGCATATATTAACAATCTAGCGGACTTGATTTGGTAACCCTGCCCTATCACGTCCTACAGGTACACGGTGACGAAGGCGCCATAGGGGACAACACCGCCGCCAACTCCCTCCGGATGTACTGCGACTACGGAGACTACATGGAAGGACCCGGCAACAAGTGGGGCAGCTGGTTGGGTGCCTCCCACTGCAGGAGTAACATGGCGGTAACTTATATATACATTATACTCTACTATATATTACAATCATAACCACTTGAAGAGGATAGTATATTATGGCAATCATTAGATGATTTTGTGCAGTTTACGAAGGACCTGTAGGAATCTATTAGTTTATAGATTTGATGACGTTTCACCCCATTAGTTTGCCGATATTATGACGCTTCATCCCATTCAGGTGTAATTTTCTTCTCAGAGAGCGGTACCGAGCCTGTAGGCTAAATTAGAAGAAGTTGGCCTTCGGCCATACATTTTTCTATCGAAAAATGTACAAATTTAGCTTGAAGGAGGTCTGAGTGAGCACATTATATTTTGAAGGAATTCTGGGAAGGCGTTTTTTGTTAGCCTAGGGTACAAACTAAAATACACTGCTCGTTAATTAATGGCAAAGCAAGCATAATACTCAATAACAATTATGCAAAATATCATAATAACCCACAAGACGTCGGACCAGATAGTGTTAAACGTGATTCCACAATATTAATACAATAACTATACCTACAATTTTACATTATGGTTTTATATGGTTTTATGTTGTATATGTTTTTTATTATTTTTATTATGGTTTGATATGGGTTTATATTATGGTTTTATATGGTTTATAGATATGGTTTTATATTATGGTTTTATATGGTTTATAGATATGGTTTTATATTATGGTTTATATGGTTTATAGATATGGTTTTATATTATGATTTTATATGGTTTATAGATATGGTTTTATATTATGATTTTATATGGTTTATAGATATGGTTTTATATTATGATTTTAATGGTTTATAGATATGGTTTTATATTATGATTTTATATGGTTTATAGATATGGTTTTATATTATGATTTTATATGGTTTATAGATATGGTTTTATATTATGATTTTATATGGTTTATAGATATGGTTTTATATGGTTTATAGATATGGTTTTATATTATGATTTTATATGGTTTATAGATATGGTTTTATATTATGATTTTATATGGTTTATAGATATGGTTTTATATTATGGTTTTATATGGTTTTATATTATGGTTTTATATTATGGTTTTATATGTTTTATTTTGTTAATATTATGGGGTTAAATATTATTATGGTTTTATGTTATATTGTCAGGTTTGTGGCTTGATGACTCGCGTGCAGGAGGAACAGGGGATATTGGGAGACGACACAGCCCTTAATGATGTCAGGTAATTGGTATAGTTTGGGTTCTATTATTATTATTATTATTATTATTATTATTATTAGTAGTAGTAGTAGTAGTAGTAGTAGTAGTAGTAGCAGTAGTAGTAGTAGTAGTAGCAGCAGCAGCAGTAGTAGTAGTAGTAGTATTTGTTTTTATAATTATCATTATTATTTGTATTATTATTATTTGTAGTAGTAGTAGTAGTTTTTATATATTTTATTTTATATATTTCTATTGTATTTCAACCTGATGATAAATTGCCATGTCCCTATCTTCATTACTATAACCTATAATGAAGATTCTGTAATGATACATGTTGTTAATTTTGAAAACTAACCAATGCTACAGAAATAGAGTAGTTTAAGAAGATATCAGTCCCTAATTGCCTAATAAAAATGCCAATAAATCGCTCTTGTGACACCGGTTTAACCCCTTCCGTACAGGCGACGTCTCTGTAGTTTTATCCTAGCCATAATTATACGTGTTTTTGCAGTTTAAGGGGAGACTGACCGTTTGTTTGGTCTATTAATTAATGTATTCATATATTTTCTTAGTTTCCTCCCTAGACCTCCATCAAACTTAGAAAAACACCCCCTAGTCCCCCCTTCAAGATAAAATTTTAAATTTTTCGGTAGAAAAATTTCCCGGCCGAAGGCCGGTTCCTCTTAAAATTGCAGGCTCGCTAACGCTCGCCAGGAACTAATCGGCACCTAAATGGCACGAAAGGTCTTAAAATTGACAACGAAATGGGGCGAAAGGTGTTAAAATCGCCAAACAAATGGGCCGAACGTCTTATAATTGCAAAACTAGTGGGGCTAAACATTAAGGAAAAGGGGGTCCAGAAAAACGGTCTGCCTCCTCTTAAGAAGAATCTGTGGTATTAAAGAGGGTTAGGCCTAAGTGAGATAGTTCGAAGCCTGCCTATTGATGGAAGCCAATTGTAAACTGAATGAAATCGCCTGATAGTAGCCAAAATTAAGTTAAAAGGACGACACCGGCACTGAAGGGGTTAATTGACCCCTTGCGAGTTTCAGGCTATAAGGAAGTTGGAGCTGTAGACATCGATAGTAAACAGAAATGCGATAATAATGTAGGTTTCTGATGGCCAAAGAGTATGTTGAATTGAATTGTATGTACTTATAAATCAACTACAACCTTACTTTAGCTGGTAATTCTACTAAATCTCGATGGCCACAGCTCCCAACTTCCTTATAAAACGAAACTCGCAAGTGGTCAATTAGGCAAATGTAACGCACTTCAATAATGGTGTGCACTCTTTTCTTTCAGGTTCCTCTGCTGCAACCTGCCCGAGAAGGTGTAAGACGGTGGTAGTCGGTGAGGGAGAGGGATTTTTAATGTTATATTTATTTATTTATTTGTTTATTTACATATTCATTATTATTATTGTTATTAGTATTACTTTATGTATGTGTTCTTCCTTAGACCTCCATCAAGCTTAAAAAGTACCCCAAGACCCACCTTCGGAAAAAAAAAAAAAAAAAAAAAATTTTTTTTGCATTATTCGGTAGAAAAATGCCCCGGCCAAAGGCCGATTCCTCCTAAATTGCAGGCTAGCTATCGCTCGCAAGATAAAATCGGCCCCTAAAAATGGCACGAAAGATCTTAAAATTAACATGGGGCAAAAAATTGTATAATAGTCAAATCAATGGGTCGAACTTCTTAAAATATCAAAACTAATGGAGCTAAACATGAGAGAGAAGGGGATCCAGAAAACAACACCCCCTTAACCCTAGCAAACAGATGACGGGACTTTCCTCATGTTATTCTGTCTATCATGAGAAAATATTGGATTTAGAAAGAATCTGGAGCTAAAGGGTTAAATGATGATATACATCTTTTGTATTCCTAGACGTTTTTCAGAAGCTGAATAAAATCGTCTAATGCTTGCCAGAAACATGCAATTTCAGCTAAGGTATTAATGAGGCTCCCACCTTCAATATGATTAGGGCAATTAGTTTTGTTATTATCTGATCAATGTGACAAGCGGCCATTGTGTTCTTAACCCCTTCTGTACCGGCGACGTCTTTTCAATATTATTCTACCTATATTTAGACAGTGTTGTGAGGTGTTTTGTTTAAAGATCTGTGGTAGTAAAAAGGGTCAAGTGAGATAGTTCGAAGCCTGTTAATTGCTGGAGAGTGGAGACCATTTTTAAGCTGAATAATATCGTCTAATAGTATCCAGAACAGTGTTAAATGGAATACTAAAGGGGTTAGATATAATCGTCAGTGTTATGATAGTTTAACCCTTTGAAGATCATGACGCATTTTGACAGTTTATTCTGGCTATCATTGGACGATTTTATACTTTAAGAAAGGATCTGTGGGAATTATATAGGTAAAGACTCTCTCAATTAACCCTTTGACTTCCACATATCCTTCCTAATCTAAGAAAAGTTGTCTAATATTGGCCAGAAAACATAAATTAAATGCCTATTCGATCTGGAAAGGGTTAACTAAAATATACGACTCATCATCAGCCAGAGAGATTCAATCGACGAAATGATGCCGTCATACTCTTCTGTCATGATAAATATACAAATATATATAATCTACAATCCCTGCATTATATTTTTCTTAACAACCTTACCCAATCAATTTAATCATTAATATTATTATACAGTAATAAAGGAAAGGATTCAACCAATTAAGATCATAAGATAATAAGAAAAATTGAAATCTTCAGAAGGCCTATTGACCCATACGAGGCAGACCCCTTCTTCCCTACATCCCTAGTATTTCTTTCCCTGTAGATGGGCTCAGTTACTGTAGGCTGAGGGTTAATCAAGTGAATTGGCTGAGTGTAATATCGGTCTGTAATGAGAACAACCAAGTGAGGTCAACTATGAGAGGTTGTAACTGAAGAATGGACATGTCAGGAAAGTCGACTATGCATAATCAGTTGAGTGATGTTGTAGTTAAATGGGGTAGGCCAAGTGATGTTTCGGCGGCCATAATATGAGACCTTGGTTGAGAGGTCTCAGAGAGAGATATCAGTCAATTCAGATCTTGGCTGAGACAGCCTGTCGAAGTGAGGTCAGCTGAGTAAAGTTAGCAGAATGAGATCTTGGACAAATGATCTGAGTGAAATCCAAGTGAGGTCTCAGTCAAGTGAAATCGGCTGAGGGAGGTTAATTATATGTAACTTATATTATTATTAAAGTATATCATATTTAAAAGCAGCCGTGCTAGCGGCCACATGCACCCATGCTTATAAGGTTCCCCAACTTTATGAGATAGAAAAATAAAGATGATCACTCAATAATAATAACAGTTCAATGAATATATAATACGGCTTAATTATGCCGTTAGTTTTAAATATTTTGCATTCAATTTTGCCCCCTCCACCCCCCCCCCCCCCCCCCCCCCCCCTCTCCCCCTGATGATGTCTGACCCAATAAAGATGTTGTTTGTTTCATCATGGTGTTACTGTTCCTACTAAGGATTCGGTTCCCTACGAACAAGCCTATCTCTGATGTATATCTACAATAATTATACCTACATAGAGTAATACAACTAAAATTACACAATTTTTCTAGGGTGGTATTAATATGCGGGGCAAACAAATGGTATATATTGGTTATCCTAAACTGAGAGAATGAGTAATTCAATGTACAGTGTCAGTTGCCCACATAAATTCTGTTCCTCGTCGTGTTCTTATATATGAAAGCAAAACAGCACGAATGAATTGAGAGTGTGGCTTCTTTTAATTACCAGTCAAACAATCAGATGAGCTAACCACTGCATAAGAAAATACACGTAATTCAGTCATGCGCATTATAGTTCCATGTATAAGATCCCGGAGAGGAACAAAACTTATGTGGCCAACTGTAGCCTACATGCACACAGCAAATACAAGGCGAAAAATAATGGAGGAATAACTTAAATAGTTTATGATACATTTTTATCAAAATGGGTCTTTATAGGCTACCAACCTATGGGATTTAAGTCAGTATAAATCAGGAAGAAGGTTAAGGCTGGCCGCTGGAGCATCTTTTTGAGAACTCCAATAAAGTTAGTTAGTTAAAATAGGACTTCAGATGCTATCAACCATTTTGGACTATTAAGCCAGCAAACTGTAAGTCAAGAATAATATCAGAACTGGAGCCCCTTTTCGAGAACTCCAGTCCCTTGTCCAGTCAATGTTAGTTAGTTAGTTAAACTAGGACTTCAGAGGTTATCAACCCTTTGGATTATAAAGTCAGCACACTACAGGTCAAGATTAGTGTCAGGACTGGAGCCCCTTTTCGAGAACTCCAGTCCCTAGACCAGTCAAATAGTTAGTTAGTTAGTTATAATAGGACTTCAATCGAAGCTATCAACCCTTCTGGATTATTAAGCCAGCACACTGTTAGTCAATTAGTTAGTTAAAATAGGACTTCAGAGGCTATCAAGCCTTCTGAATTATTTAGCCAGCACACTGCAAGTCAAGTACATTTACGGGACTTTAGCTCCTGTTCGAGAACCCCAGTCCCTTGTGTTAGTCAAGTTAGTTAGTTTGTTGAATTAGGACTTTAGAGGCTATCGACCCTAGAGGATCATTAAGCCCACGAAAAGTCAAGAAGTATGTAAGACCGGAGCTCCCAAGCCTCCCCAAGATTTACACCCAGATTTACACCCAGATTTACTAGGAATATATATCCTGGGTTTGCCTAACTCGAGAACCCCAGCCTCTTCCTTTAAAGTGACCAGGACTGGAGCCTCTTACGAGAACCTCAGTCCCTAGTGTTAGTCAAACACTGTATATAATAACTGAAGTCTGTACAGCAAGGTGTTCATAAGTCAAGTCCAAAAAACTTAGTTATCGAAAAGCACATCAGTTTAAGATGTACCAAGTAGGGTCACTATAGCTAAGTATGGGAACCAGGATAGAGGGTGTGTATTGTTACCATAAATGGAAAAAGAAAATTCACAAGAAATGACCGAGGAGGTCGGAACAACTTAGACTTTAAATATGGTAGAGATTTGCCGGGTGTAGGAGGTGAGCTCGTAGACAGAATCAGCTAGGTGTCTTCTTCTCTGGTGTCTTCTCAACCATCTGAATTCGGACTAAGGATGGCTGGTCCTTGGACCTTGCGGCTTTCACTCCCACGGTGCAGGGGCACTTTAAACCGGGAACGGCGAGAACACTCTTAAGAGGTTTTGGTGGGCAAAGGCGAGAACACTCTTAACCCTCTCACATCCTTATGACGCAGAGGTTGCCAGATTAGCAATAAGAAATAGATTACTCTCACTCTTATAATTACCTCTCCAAAATTAGTTTTCTGCCCACAGCTAACTCAAAGACAACTGCAGAGGTTGAAGTAAATAAACTAAAGGTTTATAAATACCCCTGACGGTAACAAAGGCTTTAAAGTATCCCTAATAGGCTCAAAAATTGCGTCAGGACGTGAGAGGGTTAAGAGGTAAGGCCTAAAAAAAAACATTTTAAAAGGCCTCAGTAGCCCTTAAAACAAGTGAAATGGTGTTTAAGTGAGATCACTCCCCTCCATACCTTCTATCACTCCTCCACATATGTCAAAGTCCCCTCCTTCCCCCCCAATTATCACCTATTTTCTCTCTTATTCCCTTATTCATTGGTATATTTTTGTGTCAACATCTCCAAGCCGGTTCTATGGTGTGGTCATGTGACTAGAGAATGTGTTGCGTAAGGGAGAGTGTGGGTGAGTGAGTCAGTCAGGCTTCAGGCCTCGCGAGGGGTGGGTTTGCCTCGCTCTGCTCCACATTTCATGAATGGTCCAGTCGGCACTAATTCACGATTTTGACCATCCAAACACTATTCCCGCTTGTATTATTGTTGCTACATGTTAATATCTTCATATTAAACGTAAAATAGGCGCATATGAATAAGTAATAGCGATATTTATCGTAAAATGCTATTTTTGGTGGGAATGGGGCCTAATATCGTCGCCTGGCGGTAGGGTGTCCATTACACACAGCTCGCCATTAGGGGGTTTAGCCGCCTCTCCGATTCTGTGGGATGAATATGGGGTCTGGGTGTTCCTAAGGATGATTTAAAATATACCTGGCAATACTGCCTTGTGAAAATCTTTGGAGTTGGCAACAGTGTGGATAGAGTGGAAATCTCTTCTAAACCCACTGTCCAATCTCCAGTGTCAGGGTTAATTAGGCCTGCTCATACAGCAGCTCAACAATCATCATCATCATAATTTTTCAAAGTCCAATCCAAACTCAACATTTATGCGAACGACCGGCCTGGTGCTGCATGTGAGGTCCAGAGGACTAGCCTACACTGCACTGGAACATAGGAGACTGGGCAAATTAACGGGCGAAAGTTCTTCGTCTGCTTGCCTTTAAAAGCCATCAAGAAGTAAGAACTACATTCGACAATCAATCAGAGCACTGACTTCCATGCCTCTTTAACTAGGCTATCACATTCACTAGGTAAGCATTCATTGTTCTAGGCCTAGCCTGTACGTCTAGAACTAGGCTATCAGTGGTAGGCCTAAGTAGGCTAGTTAAGTATTTTGGGACAATATAAAGTTTATATATTAGGCTAGGCCTATTAGGTTAGGCTAGGCCTAGCCTAAATTCAGACCGATTTTATCGTGGCCTAGGGTAGGCTATAGCCTAGGTTTCGGATTTTTTTTATATTAGGCTAATACCACAAATTTTCCGAGTTTTTTTATAGCCTAAACAAAATTGTTCATTTGCATCAATAGGCCTAGCCTATATAGTGTTTGTAATTAATTAGAAATCTCGGGAAAACCTATTTTCCCCATTAGGCCTATCGATCGATGTTGAGACACGTCCCTCCCCTCCGATAGTGATTTGAAAAGACATTAGCCTAACCTAACAACCTTACCTAACCTAACCTAGTATTATGGGTGGGGGCTGCCCCCCCCACACCCCCGCTGGTTGAGTACTAGGCTAGGTCTAATCCCTTAGTTAATAAAAAAAAAAAATTGGATGTCTATTATAGCCTACGAAGGTAAAAGTCGATGAAGTCTACGGTGTTTACTCTGCAATGTTCAGCTTTGATTGTACATTGATAACGGGAAAGCCCAATTGACAACCTTGTTACGAAAATTAAATTTTAGTACCATAGCCTACTTTTATATTAGGTTTTTCCGAGGGTTTAACACATTTTCATATGATCTTTAGAGCTATCGATAATTGGAAGTACCGTATTGACAACCTTGTTACGATTTTTTTTTTTAGTACCATAGGCCTACTTTTTTATTAGGTTTTGCCGAGGGTTAAAACAAATTTTCTTATGATCTATAGAGCATATAGATTCAATATTTATATTCAAATATATCACAAAAATTTGTGGTATTAAAATAACATTGAACCTAGGTTTCTTAAGGTGGTGTCACACAAGCGCATTTTCCGGCAATTTTCGATGAGCAAGTTTTTTGGCAAGAGTTGTGTTATCGGGCGTATCACCTGGCTACCTCTAACCGGCCGGGTATATCCTATCCTAGTGTTTACTATACCGGTACCTCTTTGAAAAGACATTAGCCTAACCTAACCTATCCTAGTATTATGGGTGGGGGCTCGGCTGCCGCCCCCACACCCCCGCTGTTTGACATCAACTTTCATGTTTACACAACGTACGCCCGGTAACAACTCATTCCAGTTTTTTCTCATACTAGGCCTAGGCCTATTTTGAGGTTCTTTTGCACTGGAAACGGAAACAAGATCGAAGGTAGATTAGCGATTAGGCTATGTTAGCTAGTTTAATTCATATGGAACTTATATTGGCAAGAATGTAGTTACCGGTAACCGGGTGTACCGCTGGCAGTCTTGTCTTGTTTACAATACGCGGATGCTCACCATCATGTTCCCGTCTATTTTGACTGCCTTTGGATACAAAAATACATTACCCTAACCAAATAACCTAACCTAACCTAACCTAGTATTATAGATTTACAAGTAGGGCCTAGGCCTATTTATTTTATTAGCCTATAGCCTAAGTATTTATAGATGAGGTATTTTTTTTTAAAAGACTCGCAGCGTTATTATACATAATTTATTAGGGAAAGTGAAGCTCTATGGAATCCTTATAATATACTCACATAGATGCCACTGTGGAAGAATAGTTTTGATAGTTAACTATAGTTTTGATGTAAATACTACCGTAACTACGAATCTTGTTTCCGAGACCTAGTATATTAACCTAACCAAACAAACTTAACCTAACCTAACCCTAGAGTTCCCTAGACCCAGTACGTGGGATACAACACTAGCCCTTGCAAGTTGCATGCCAGCTACTGTGGGTTCATATATTAGACATACAATAACATCTTTGTAGAACATAACACTTTACCGTAGCGAGTGTACTCCATTTCGAACACTTTTTGTAAACATGAACACGTCCGTAGCAGAGCTCTCAAGATTGCGGGACTGAGTTTGTTTACGCGCGGGACTATTTATATCGATAAAATCGAGTTACAAAACTTATCAAAACTATTCTACCACAACGGAATCTATGTGAGTATATTATAAGGATTCCATAGAGCTTCACTTTCCCTAATAAATTATGTATAATAACGCTGCGAGTCTATTCGCGATAATTATCATAGATGATTATGTTGTATGTCGGTAGTGGTACACCCGGTAAGGCGGTAACTACATCCTTCCCCATTACCCTAACCAAACAACCTAACCTAACCTAACCTAACCTAGTATTATAGATGTATAGGCTAGGCTAAGTATTTATTTTATTATAAGTATTTATAGATGATTTAGCCTATGTTGTATGTCGGTAGTCGTACACCCGGTAACTACATCATTCCCCTTATATTTTCAAGCTGCCAGACAACAATTGCTCGTAGAAATTGACGGGAAAATCGCTCGTGTGACCCCAGCTTTATACCATGTACAGTATTTCATTCCTATATGTGTCTAGGCTAGGCTATCGCCTAGGCCTACCTCACAAGAGGCGGGTGGGTTTGTTTACATCCCCCGCGAGTGTAGGCTAGTCGCGGCGACTCGCGTTGCGGAAAATGAAGTTTGTGTCCCCTTAACATAGGCCTAGGCCCTGGCCTATTCTGTATCCCACAGCAAACGGTTTACGGTTATGGCCAAATAGGCTACAGTTATTTTTCGCTAGTGGGGGCCTGGGGGGCGTGTTTTTAGATAGGCCTAGCCTAGTTGTTTAATGGGTACCAGTACCGGTAGCTTAAATATGCATTTCCTACTAGGCTATTATCAGACATCAAAACACCCTTACACAACTCTAAAATAGGCTAGATGTTTTTTTTTTTTTTTTTTTTTAGGCCTAGCAATTTAATTACATAGCCTAACCCTAGGCTATAATATTTACTGTATTAGCCTAGTAGGCTATCCTAACTTCATTTTAATGTCACAATTTTTGTTGTTGAAACATTTGAAGATAGGCTTAGCCTAAATATGTAATCTAGCCTACTGTATATGCTCAAGGCCCTAAAGATCATATGAAAATGTGTGGGATGGATGTAGAGTTCGAGCTTACATTCGTCATGTTTACATAGGGCGATCGCGGCGATTAACTTCGCGTCTATTTTGACGGCGATTTTTTTTCGGTTATTTGCCCCCTGCTGGCAATATATATGATGATGACAATATGTCATGGAGGGGGGGTTGAGGGGGCAAAGCCCCCCTCAACATATTGTATCCAACGGCATTCAAAATAGACAGGAACATGATGGCAAAGGTCTGACGCCACTACGCGTAGTGTAAACAAGGCTGGCGGTACGCCCGCACTTAACATTCTTGCCAAATGTGTTTTAGCCAAACCCTTGGCAAAACTTAATAAAAAAGTATGGTACAGATACTGTACTCAAATGTCTTTCGTAACAAGGTTGGTGATGGATGTAGTTTCCGGGCGTACGGTCGTCATGTTTACATAGGGCGATCGCCGCGGTTAACTTTGCGTCTATTTTGACGGCGATTCTTTCGGTTATTTGCCCCCTGCTGGCAATACATATGATGATGACAATATGTCATGGGGGGTGATGGGGGCAAAGCCACCCCCTCAACATATTGTATCCAAATGGGCAAGAATGTTATTATCCAATGGCATTCAAAATAGACGGGAACATGATTGCAAGCGTCCGACGCCGCCGTCATGTTTACATATGACGATCACCGTGGTTAAGTTTGCGTCTATTTTGACGGCGATTTTTTTTCTCGGTTATTTGCCCCCTGCTGGCAATATATATGATGATGACAATATGTCATGGGGGGTGAGGGGGGCAAAGCCACCCCCTCAACATTTGTATCCAAATGGGCAAGAATGTTAAGTGCGGGCGTACCGCCATCCTTGTTTAGTGGCGTCGGACCTTTGCCATCATGTTCCCGTCTATTTTGACTGCCTTTGGAAACAATAATATGTTGAGGGGGGGCTTTGCCCCCCCTCACCCCCCCCCCCCACCATGACATATTGTCATCATCATATATATTGCCAGCAGGAGGCAAATTACCGAAAAAATTGCCGTCATAATAGACGAAAACTTAACCACGGCGATCGACAAATTGTAAACATGACGGCGGCGGGGGAGGCGTCAGACCTTTGCAATCATGTTCCCGTCTATTTTGAATGCCATTGGATACAATAATATGTTGAGGGGGGGGCTTTGCGCCCCCTCACCCCCCATGACATATTGTTATCATCATATATATTGCCAGCAGGGGGCAAATAACCGAATAAATCGCCGTCAAAATAGACACGAAGTTAACCGTGGCGATCGCCCTATGTAAACATGACGACCGTACGCCCGAACTCTACATCCATCCCTCCAAATGTAGTCAAAATAGACGGGGATTTTTTTTTTTTTTTTTTTTAAAGAGACAATGAACGGAGGAAGGAAAAACACAGATAAAACAAAAAGGTCCATGTGCCTAAAGGCATCCTCCATTCATAAAATGTTTGTAACAACTGGATTTAAACATTTGTAAATTGTAAGTTTGTGGAAAGCAATTCGAGGGAAGTGAATTCCAAAGAGTAGTAGCTCTGGGGATAAATTAATTCTGATAAGCAGAAGTTCTGCATTGTGGAGGAGAAAGTGTAAATTCATGGGCGCTCTCAGCTGCCCTAGGTCTACGGGGAAAGATGTCGAGAGGCGGCACAATTGAAGCAAGTTCCTCGGAACAATTGCTGTGAAAATATCTAGAATAATGCAAGGGATGCAACGTTTCTTCGTATGGATAATGTAGGAAGGTCCTGTGTGATTGCAGGGTTATTGATTAATCTAATAGCTTTATTTTGAATTTTGTCCAACTGCCTCAATGCAACCACTCCACTTCCACCCCACAGAGGTGAACAGTAATCCATCTGAGAACGCACATGACTTTTATATATTATGGCCAACTGCTCGTCAGTGAAGAATTCTCGAACTCTGTACAGGAGTCCCAGTTTTTTAGAGGCATTCTTAGCAATGCTTCTAACATAATGTGTCCAGCTCAAGTTAGTAGTTAATGTTGCACCGAGAATGTCAATACTAGGGGAAGTGGGAATATTTACATCATTAAAAAATATATGGGAGTCAGTGAGATTCTGTCGGTTAGAAAATTGAATGTACTGTACTTGGTTTTCTGTGCATTAAAGGAAACTAGATTCTTTTGTCCCCCACATGATGGCAAGCGTCCGCCGCCGCTCCGCGTAGTGTAAACAAGGCTGGCGGTATGCCCGAATTCTACATTCTACCCCAATGTTGTCAATACTCTCCTATAGACAGCAACGATTTATATATTCACCATTTTCCTTCGTCTCCCGAGGTACTAAGGACATAGCCTAGGCCTATACTAGGGGTTAGGTGAGGGGTAGTTTTGTATCCCACGTACCGGTACTAGGGACATATACATATACAGGGTACTGTACTTGTACTCCAAGATGGGGACAATATTTACGAGCCGCACCACAGCTAGCAGCGCAATCTTAATGGGTGATGGCAAAGTAACACAAAGATTAAGGGTACTTATTACTGAAACTACCACTAAATTTTTCTTAATATATAAAGGTTATTATAGAATAAGGATGTTGCAAAGATCATATTAATATTTGTTTCAACCTCCGGAAATACATTTTATGTGTCACTAATCAGAACTGTATCATTAGCAAACAATAGTGCAACAGTACAGGCTAATATTCTTCCCTTATCAACAGTACACCAACATCCATTGCTCTTCCTTGTACAGTACAGTATTTCTTTTATGACTCCATCCATATACAGTATAAAGGCCTATTGAACAATCATGGGAACATCACACACCCTTTCTTTAACCCAACATTCATAATCAATTTTAGATCAAATTAGTTTGAATATTACCTTGCCCTTTTCTTAGGAATGTTAAAAAATTTACTATTCTGTTGTTTTCTATTTCAGACAACTGTTGAACGTAGAGATAATCAAGGATGGGTCTCCAAGATGTGGTTGCGGTGCTGGAGACATACAGAGGTCGTGAGAAGACCATGCGTACCCTGCAGTATGGCCTTCTCTTTGTTACTCCACTGGCTGCCCAGAAGTCTAAGTAAGCTTCACATGTTTACTTAACCCTATTTGGTCCGAGGGGGTGCTTTATGGATCTCCCTTGTCTTGCTCCATTAGTTTGGAGGACTTAAGACTTTTCCACCTGTTAGTTAGGCGATATAAGACGCTTCATCCCATTCCGGTGTCTATTTAGGCCTATTATTTATTTTTATTTTTTCTGGACGAGCGATAACGAGCCTGTAGTGAGAAATCGGCCTTCGAACGGTACATTTTTCTCTAAACTTGTTTACATATAGGCTTTTTATCATGAAGGGTGGATCTGGGTCGGCATTTTTTGTTAAGGTTGTCTGGGAAGGACTTTTTGTTCGCTTATGGGACAAAGTAATATAGGCTACCGTACATTGCTCGAAAATGGCAAGAGCAAGCATTATCCTCAATAATCATTAAAAAAATATGATGATATCCTACAAGATGTCAGATCAGATAGCCTGGTGTTAAAGTGTACAGTAATACTGTACTTCGTACTGTACTGTAGGCTACCAATATATCAAATACCAGTACAGTACTGTACTCTTAATCAGTTACCAGTATCATCAGTGACAGCATGTAGTGATGGATTATATAGTAGTTGACCATCCAAGCTACTAGAACCACTTGGCCACTAGACTTCTGGTCTAGAGAACTTTTTAGTGAAGATAATTTGTTATCTACAGGTTTATAATGCTGAACAAAAGCAATGCACAACAGTAGAGGAGCCGGTTCAAATCCCATTTGGGCCTGCTTCAAGAAAAACTTACTTTACCCACATCCCTTCCCTCTTTCTCTCTTAAGCTGGTACCACACAAGAACTTTTATAGTCAACTTTTGATGATCAACATTTTTCTGGCAACATTACTGGAATATTTTGCACTGGTATCGAAAACTAGATGGTGCTAGATCAATATTCTAAATGTTGACCTCATATGCTGCCAGACCAGTGTTGAGGATAAATGTTGAGTGAAAAAGCGCTCATGTGATACCGCCTTTATAGAGGTTTGTGTGTGGTGTTGGGTCCTAGCAGAAATACCTAGTTTGTCAGTGTTGTACAGGCATTTGTTGTAGCCTTATGTTGGACACATGAGTGGAACTCTATCTCTATGACATAAGTCATAGTTAATGAAACATTGATGTGCTGAGGAGGATGCAAACAACTAGGTGAAGATGGTCTGATCAATTCAGTTAAGATCAGCATGATTGTGAATGTGAGGGATGAGTCATGTAGGTGTGCTCACTCATCTCTTGGGGTTTAAAGTCCTACTGTACACCAGTCCCATGGGCAGTTCTATTTGAGGTTCTACTTGACATTAATTATATCATTGCTCAGTCTGTGTAGACCCAAGAATACAATGGGGGAGGCCTTGCAAAAAGACCATAGGATAAAGGGACATCCTTAAGATGCTGTACTTTATCATGATACATTGAACAAAGTTTACACATGCAAGCATGTTTTAAGTCTTGACAAATTATGATGATATGGTTGAAACTGCTGAATAACTAAACAATATTTATTTGATACTAAAGGTATAGAAAATTAGTTATTAACACACCTCATAGTTTCTGATAATAAATCGTAGGCAGTGTCCACCATCCTTTAACTGTCTTCGTGGTGCGATGCATAAGGTGTTGATTTTCGGTGTAAGCGTCCTGGGTTCGAATCCACGGACTGCCACATGTGTTTGTAAATTTCATTAATCGATTTTAGGAGTATAGTTGGTTGTTGGAAGGAACATAATAATTGATATTGGTTCAGGGGTAATTTATCGAGAGGACTTCCCTAGTGGTTAAGGCCCCATTAATTGCTCTTTCCATTCACATATGCATAGCCTACGTGAGTTGCAGTTGGGATGTGTGTACATGCTTAGATTGATCTGCAGGATTCGAAGTTGCATAATAAATCGTAGGCAGTGTCCACCATCCTTTAACTGTCTTCGTGGTGCGATGCATATAAGGTGTTGATTTTCGGTGTGAGCGTCCTGGGTTCGAATCCACGGACTGCCACATGTGTTTGTAAATTTCATTAATCGATTTTAGGAGTATAGTTGGTTGTTGGAAGGAACATAATAAAAGACAAATTAGAAAAGAAAAAACACACAGGGGCCTAATAGATTATCCTCAATATTTACGTTGGACTAGTCAATTCATATGTGGTGTTGCAATTAGTTGGCTATTTTGATTAAGAACTACCCACAATATAATTAGCAGTTAGATAACTTAGATTATTACATATACAAGTTTAAAGACCGTTTTGTCCATAGAGAGTGTGGTTACAGTCTCACATCCTATGTGGCAGATTTCCAGGCAACCCTGTCAAGGGCTGCCTCTGTTGTCAAGTTCTTTATTTTGAGATCGGACTGGAGTACTGTACCTTATCCCGTGTCTTTCTAGGATTACCCCTACGTGCAGCTCCCCCCACGTTCACAATCCGGCATTTCTTTACTCAGCACTGATCATCAATTCTCTCCATGCACATACTGAAACTCCTAATGCCCAGACGCCTTCTTAATTCCTCACTCGATACCCCGTCCCTGAGGTTAACCCCACATATCTATCTCACCATTCTCTTCTAATTTCTTTCAATTCTATTGATATCCTCCACCTTAATCGGCCACGTCTCTGAGGCATAGGTCATTGCACTCTTAACACACGAGGTACCAGTATACACCTTCCCTTTAAGGTGAAGTGGGAGTCCTCTCATGGTCAGGAGTGGCAGAAGCTCTCTAAACTTCCCCCCAGTCACACCTGACTCAAGCAATGAAGCCAGCTTCAGCGCCACCTCCGGTGGAAACCGTATCGCCAAAATGGCAGAATATATTCACACTCCAGTGCTACACTGCCGAAATCAACACTAACAGGCGGGTCATTAAACACTACTTCCCTTGCACACTGCACATTCAAAGTCTATGATTCTCGTCAAAGGTCCTCTATTAAATGTAGATTTTGTCAATATCTACGTTAACTATTGTACAGCAAAATTATAAATTTATTAATCGAACCCTATTAATTTTCTATTGGTAGTATTTTTATTTTGGGGGGATGCTTATTGGAGCATTACGTATGAATTAGACGCGCCATGGAGAAGCTTCTTGGGGTGGCCACCAGATGGAGAATGGTCGCTATGGGAACGAACCACAATTTATTTTAGGTCAAAAAGAAATATACAGTACCAAGATTATGCGTTATATACTATTAGCAGCTATTAGTATGATTTTTGAAGCAGTTTTCGTGTGTTTAATTTGTAGCATATTCGCTCTTTGTAAATATAAAACTAGATTTCTCTGAATGTCTCAAACCTTTGTACAAAATATATTATCACTTCAGTTCCTCTATTCAGAGGTTTATGAAGTAAATAATTCATCCAATGTAAGTTTCTTAGAAGTGTTTGACATTATATAGCGCTTAAACCTCACGTAGAGTAGAATATTATAATAGTCCATAAAATAAGACGGCATGCCTGAGAATCATAGGCCCCTTGGCCCCGTCCCTCACCTCCCTTGGCCCGCCCCACGTTTAAATAAAGCCTTCAAACCGTTACTGCCAGATCTCCCCATAGCCCAATCGGTATAGCTCCCGCTTTCCACTCGGATAACCAGTGTTCGATCCCACTCGAATTCAGTGTACAGTATTTTATATTTTTTATTTTGTTATATTTGTTATTTTGGTTATTTTTGTTATATTTTAGGGTTAGGTTAGGTTAGGTTAATCTAATCTAATCTAATTAATATAATAGTTGTATAGTCACGAGTATAAATACTGCGACACCAACCAGATTATGTTCGCCCTTTCTTCTCCAAAGGTATTGCTAAACTTTATATTCAAACTCACAATGATTTCTTTATTTCATTCTAGCTACCGTCAGACGACTTTATTCAGCTCTATATAAACCTCTCGTGATGAAGAAGTTGACGTTACCTGGTTGTTGTCGCAGCATTTATGCTCGTGACTGTACAAGGGCCAAGGACAGTCCTCTGTGGCCTCCCTCCAATATATCCTCATATAAATACGCGTCCATACGTTTAGTGAGTTTTAACAATAGTTTAACTTACTGACAGTAGCTTCTTCCACTGTAAACAATTCTACTATAACATGTGTTTATTATATAAACTATTTCTATAAGGATTTGGTGCTTAGCAAGTTAACATTAATACTTTGCAAGCAAATTGTGGATTCTCATATATTTATTTTTTTCGCCATGTGTAATGATTATAGGGTTATAGTTGATACATATATTAATTGTGTGTGCACAAATAAATATGTTACTACCAAAAAAAAGAAAAAAATACCATTTGTGAATGGAGTGTCTTTTAAACGAAGCTTATTATATTGTTGAGTTACCAAGTAAATTACCACTTGTCCTAGGGTCCTGCGACAATACGACAATTTTCCGACGGTGCCACAAGAAGCTTGAGCGTGGCGCGTCTAATTGGCTAGTCTATCTGGTCTTACATCTAACAAAGAACTTTTTCTTTTTCTCAGACTAGCCCTGGAGAGTATAAGTAATCAACTGGGTACAGCTCGAGTGATCCTGCGTCTGTTTGATGATCTGTCTATGCTGCAACACTCACTAACTATTGTCCGCACTAGTAAGGTAACTCCAGTGTAATATTGTGTAGTGTGTGTTTGTATATGAGTGTGTGGAAAGCCGCGCTGAAGAGTGTGTGCGTGTTACTGGTACATTAATTATTATGTTCCTTCCAACAACCAACTATACTCCTAAAATCGATTAATGAAATTTACAAACACATGTGGCAGTCCATGGATTTGAACCCAGGAAAAACAGTTTATTGATAGAATGGCAGACAACATTTCTTAAAATTTGTTGAGTGTGTGAAAGCAAAAGTGAATGTGTATGCATATATATTTAGTGATTAGTCTATTTCTGCTTTTGCACAGTAAATCCCTTCTTTTTTTTTTACCAAGAATCCTTTTACAGTACAGTATGTTTTTGACTAGGTACCATACCAATATCCAGTGATTCCGGTCACTTTTAAGAAGGCTGCCATGATGTGGCGAGGGGAGTCTTCTATCTATCTATTGCCTGACTCCTTGATCCCCAAGCTGGTTCAAATCTGATTGCTTTCACTATTTTCTTGGCTTCCATTTCACTTCGCCCTGTTTTCCCTTCTTTGCGCTGTTCTCCCTCCTGTCACTTTCTTGTGCTATACTGCTGTTTTTTTTTTTTTTCCCACACAGGTTGTCCTAATTCAACCTGAATAATATGCCACCCTGTTGGGTCCTCTTGGTGGCCCTGGCTTAATTGTTGGCTTAACATTGTCTCCTTGGCCGCAGGAGTACCGTAGCCGAAGCGTCATATTTCTTAGGCGAATCTCTCCTTATCCAGATGCAAAAATATCAGGAAGAAGTGTGTAATTCTATTGATGTCTCTCAAAACTACTGAATACCACCATCTTCAATGCTATTACAGGACCAAGACCAAGTGGTGAGACTGCTACAGGTGGTAAACACAGTGGCGGATCAGCTGTTCTTCCCCATGGAACACCTGGCCTGGGCGAGGGACATTAAGGTGCTGAGAGGGGACTCTTCACCGTTCTGGCACGTCTCACTGCTGTTGTGGACCCTCTCACTTATACTCTCTATAGCAAAGTTAGTGAAGTGGTTACTGGTTAGAGTACTGTACTGGCATTGTAACCATGAGATCACTTGTTTGATTCCTAGTGTAATTACTTGGGCATGAGATATTTAACTGCGAGCGCTTGCGAATTCATTTTGAAGATTGAGCGCTCTTTTAAATAAGTAAAATTATTATTATTATTATTATTATTATTATTATTATTATTATTATTATTAACTGCCTGAGAGTAAAGTCAGTGTCACGAGCGATTTTTCCGTCAATTGTAATCTGACAGCTTCAAAATTTAAATCTCGTAAGAATAAGACTACATAACATAATCTACCTTTGATCTAGTTACCTATTCCAGTGCGAAAGAGCCTCAAAACAGTACGAGAAAAAACTTGCTCATCGAAAATTGAATGAAAAATCGCTCGTGTGACACCACCCTTAAGACTCATAACGGTTCTGGCGCGCAGCACTTGTTACGGACATTTTCATGTTGTTGTTGTTGTTGTTGTTGTTGTTGTTGTTCCCTAAGCTGCCTGGCCGAACAGCCCCGAGTCCCTGAGAAAGGCCATGGCCACGATCGGGCTTTCCCACAGAGCTCTCATTGAGTGTAGATTGTGTTGTTGGCGTAAGTGGTTGTGTGAAATGCAGTCTTCTATGATGTGTTTAATGGTATGGGGTGCTGTGTTACATCCCGGGCAGGCGTCGACAACGGAGTCATCCAGTCTCTTCTGATAGCTCAGGAGAGCTGGATGGTGTTTTCATGTTAATGCTCTCTATAGTAAAGTTAGTGAAGTAATAAGAGTACTGGCACTTTAATCATGAGATCGAGGTTCAATCCCAGTGTATCTAATTGGGCTTGATACATAAAAATGCTGAGTCACAGTTCTGGCGTGCAAAATTGTTTTTGTGGATCATCTCACTTATACGGTAATCATTATAGCAAGGTCAGTGAAGTTTTTGTATTATTTTATGATAGGTTAAAAAAAAAAACACTTACTGTGTATCAGTAGGCAACATCTACCTCCTCAACACACCTAAGTGAAAGTATAGTTATATGTATAAAAATAAAAACAATATTTAACAGTTCTGTATTATTATATTGGTGATTTTTATTATTTCTTTTCAGGGCTTTGCGGACAATTTACCTCTTGAAGCAGACAAAAGTTACTACAGAAGAAAAGTAAGTATCAAGCAAATTTGACAGAATACCATAATATCCCTGTGTTTCAGACCCCGGGAATCTAAAGTAGTACAGTAGTTGTAAGAGAATAGTACTGTATAACCAAAACAATTAGTCCCATAAAAGGCATCTTGGGGCTACTACAGTATAACAACAAAAATAACAATTGAGTCCAAAGAGTCTCACATTGCTGGCCAGAAACCCTGGGCTTCCCGATTGGATATCCAATCTAGACTTTTACTCTAAAAGTCCAAAAGACTTAGGTAGGGTAAGACGGGGTAATTTTGACGAATAGAAACTGCCACAAATGGAATTTTTAAATTTTAAATTTTGTATCTATACATTCAGCCTTTCTGCTATAGATGCCCAAAAAATGAAAAAAAAAATATAATGTTTTGGTCATGCTGCCGAATTTTTGAAAAAAGTCAATCTCGCGGCGAAATTACCCCCCCCGGCGGGGTAATTTCGCCGCGACCTATTTTACGCATCATCTAGCTAGTAAACTAGATATCATTATATGAGTAATGGCCAGACAAAACACTAGCACGCAGGTAAAAGCAATGAAAACATTCACAAACCCAAACTGACACTAAACATGCCAATAGAAAAACGTTGCACGCACAACACACAACTGAACAGGGCGGGTAGAGATGCAGGTGTGTCACACGTGTAGGCCTAGGCGCCACTGTGTCTAGTGCGGGTGTGGACGTGTCTAGTGCGGGTGTGGAGTTGTGGACATGTAGTGCGGGTGTGGACGTGTCTAGTGCGGTTGTGGAAGTATTTATTAGGCCTACGGGTGTGGAAGTATTTAGTGCGGTGTGGACGTGTCTCGTGTGGGTGCGGCGTGTAGGTTGCTAGTACAAAGTACCAGGCAGCAGCTGACGGCTACTGCCAACACTGGCACATGCAAACATACAAACAAACACACATACAAACCACCCATAAACACCCCCACACACACCCGACCATACCGTCAGACGCGTCGCTAGCCCCGGCTCCAGGCCCCGCGAAACTGCAACAGAACCTAAGCCAAACTAGATATACATTATACAACCTTAGCCAAACTTGCTCTACAACCTAAACCAAAACTGCTCTACAACCTAAGTCAAACTGCAGCCGAATCCATGCAATAGTTTAGGAGATATCAGCGTTTGAATGCAAATTATTAGCGCCGCGGCGAAATTACCCCCTCTTACCCTACTGGTATTGTAAATGTCTAAAAAATCTGGACATTTACCTTTCTTTCAGAGAAAGTCCAAAGACAGGATTTTATCCAGACACCTAATATCTGGTTTGGACTCTCACCTTAGTTTGAAAGGATAAGTGATGCCTTGTAGTGTGTGTGGAGACTGGGTACATAGGAAGTGTAGTGGTGTGAGAGACAGGCTGAGTGATCTTAAATTTGTGTGTCCAGACATTTTGACCACAACATCCCTTGAATTTAGCTCTCTGTCACTTTTGACTGGAGGAGACCCTCATTACAGGCATACACATAGAAAAAAATCATGTGATATGTTATGGGGGCAAAGTAAATATTGAGGATATGTTTTTGGAGTGTGATGAAACTGCTTCCTGGGTGACAGGATTGCTGGCAGGGGTGTTGCAAAGGTTGACTCTATAGCGAGAGTTGGGAGCAGGTGGACAAGGTTTAGGGAGCTCATACTTTTATGGATAACGAGGGGACTCTCCCTTAGCACAAATGCCTCTTGCCATAATGCCTCTTGTGTGACATAATAACTCTGCCATTAGGACATGCAACTGTAACCAAGTCCCATGTGGATCTCTTAATCTTTAAAATTATGTACCAGTATGTGCATATATGTGAACTGTATAATACTCTTTGGCAGTAAGATGTAGACAGTTGAAGAAGAAACTTATAGACTTAAGCTTGCTGAAGTGAGTATTGCAAGGTGAATGTGAAGTGTAATTCAGAGGGATGGAAATGAGCTGATTTGAGGTGGCCCCTTGGTATGGAGTGTATCAGTGCAGTGATGCTGAGAGACAGCCTTTAGTCATTCATCTGTAGGTTATTCATATGGAGGGGATGCATTGGGATGAATGAGTGTCTTTGGAAATGGAGGGAGGGGCGGCTGTGAGCAAATCAAGGATGACGTAGAATGTCATGTCCTCTCACCAATGATGGCTGTTAAATATGTGCAGCCTTCAGCATATAATTATAAGGTTACACCAATTCAAAACTTTGGTCCTTTAAGACCAAGTTCAGAAGCATATGGGCCATGATAAATCATTGTATTGTCTTGTTTGCGTTCAATACTGATTCAAATGGGTGTGTCGTCATTTATGCTCTTAACTGTACTGTACATGGATTGAGTGATCAGAGAATAAAGGACAGGATCAATGGGAAATGGAGCTAGGCAAGGGTAGGAGGGAAAGGATAAGGGAATAGATGATTTCTTTTAACAGAGATACTGCAATGTGGATATCTTTTCAGACAAGAGAAGGCAGAAGAACAGTACCAAGGTGAGCTACTAACAGTGATAATGCAGGCTTCGGACCTCCTCAACGCCCTGAACTGGCTCCCCAACCGCCCCTGGGCCCGGCCCTTCCCTCTGTGGCAGGTAAGGCCACACCAACGCCAGACTTGGAGGCCTTGGCACCGCCCCTATCCAGTCTGGCAGGTTAGTGGTGCATGCTGCTTTACTTTTCATAGTCATTCCTTTTGTTTTACTGTACAGTTCCTCTTATTTCACTGTTTTGGCCATGGTAGAAATACTTCCAGGTTACTTTATCATATATAAAATTCAGTGCCTTAGAGCATTTTGCTGTTCCATTGAGAACTATCATCAGGTATGTTACAATTTAAGCCAAGCTTAACCTTTAAGCCCCAATACAGTAGTGGCTTTCCCAAAACCAACCATATAATAAGATACATTATACAGTACCGGTATACATTAATAAATTTATATATGTATCTAGTAGGAAAGAATGGTAGAGATTGGGAGTTGAATCAGTTGCTGTTCGCTGATGACACAGCGTTGGTGGTGGATTCTGAGGAGAAACTGCAGCGGGTGGTCAAAGAGTTTGGTGTGGTTTGTGGAAGGAGGAAACTGAAGGTGAATTTCAATAAAAGTAAAGTAATGATAAGACAAAATATATGAACTGCAAACTGGTTATGTTTCTTACAAAGCAGCTTTAATCAAAAGTTTGTCAGAGTTTCCGATATCATATTTAAGTACTGTACAGTATAGTAAACCCATAATTACATAATTTTTTTGTTAAATATTCTGTATCAACAAAATTTTTATCACATGAGAATAATTTTGGCTCGTTAATATTTTTAACATCATTCTTAACACCAATAACTCCCCATATGAATTAAATGAAAGCATCCGATCCTCCCAGGATGACACATACAGAACTTACATGCTCTAACCAGTGCACCGTCAAGACAGTTAATTTCTGGAAATTTACATGGGTGGAGTTTTAAATACAAAATATTAAGACTGACGAAATCATCCTGCTCTTTTACTTCTTTTGTCCATGATAGGTTGTTGGAATAAGTCTCATTGTATGATATAGGGTTATGTTGTGGGTATATTAGGGTAGTAGAGTTGAACAACAAATGCTATTAGTGGTATCTAGAGACCCTGTAAATATAGAGATGGGCCAACCTCTACCATAAAGGAGCCATTGGTGTTATTAGCCTCTATTTGTACTCTTAATAATACTGTACACACATTCATGGGAATTCTTTTTATTTTATCAATCGTTATTTCCACATAGCGATTTTGATTATTTTTTTGCGTTTATCTTGTGTCATCCCAGTTTTGGTTTGTTTATTTTGCAAGTATTACATTACAATAGGTGAATCTGGCCGCGGGACATATGAATGGGAAAATATTGGGAGGTACCGTGGGACCAGAAATTGCGGGACAAAAACACGCCGGATTCGAGATCTTGCTGTATTAAAAATTCGGCAATACTGATACCGATACAGGATACTTAGTTAATTTGGGATTTATATTCTACATGATTAATAATATTATACAGGTATCACCCCATTTTCTTATAGTTACAGCACCAAAATGGCGTACAAACAAAAATAGAGCTGCATTTTCTTCCTACATGGTCTCTAGTGGTATCTTCTGTAGGGTCTTCACTGCTATGCCTGCATGTTCTCAGTAGTCTCTATAATATGTATAGTCGGCCAAATAGGTGATGTCGCGGCACCAAGTATAATTTTGTTCAATAATTGGTATCAGCACTATCTAAGCATTAATTCATCGTTTCGAGTGAGATATACAAACATGTCCCTGTCTTTACACACCCTATTCAACCTCTGACAGACAGTAATACAGCATAAAGCGAGCAAATGATAATGGCAGCGGCGACATGACTTATTTGGCCAACCGTACAATATACAGTATATTACAGTACTGTACTGTACTGTACTGTTTAAATCTTGTACTTTGACTAAGAATATAGCATAGTCTCTCTCTCTCTCTTTTTTCTCTCTCTTTTCTCTCTCTCTCTCTCTCTCTCTCTTGTTAAAATATTACTTAGCTCTATTAGTGTACTGTAGTGGGTTTACTATGTCAATGTTGCATTATGTCTCCTCGCAGGTTGGGTTGTTCGGCTTGATATCCTCACTCATCGGTTTCGGCAAACTGCTCACAAGTCTACGGCGGTTCTAGAGGTAGATTTGCCATAGTCCACCTTTTCAGTACTCAAGGACCCATTTCTTCCTTTTATTATCGCTATCATTAAACAATTATGTTCAGTTTAGGAATGAATTTTTTTAAGTCAGATATTAATTAGGATAGTTTGATTCTGAGATCCTTCCTAAACTGCATAAAATTGTCTAAGCATAGCCAGAATGTAACGAAGAAATGCGTCATCATATTCTAACCAGCTTATATTAATTTGAGCAGTAACTTTTGAGTTCTTTTTCAAGTTAAATATTATAATTAATATAAGTTAGGTGTCAAACCGGGTTACTATCGGTTTTAAGACTGGTATGTAGGGGTATGTGCCTGAGTATGCTGTACATACATATACATTTTTTTTGTTTCTTGGATTAGTTTAACCAGACCACTGAGCTCCCCAAAAGAACTCACATATGGCTGGCATACATGAATAAGAATGGATTACTGTATAGGAAACTTTACATGTAATACTGACAGTAACATTTTGTGGTCTTGTTATCAATTCCATAGACATAACATGGACTGTAAATCAAAACTGTAACATTGTAGTGTATATTTAAGAGGAGGGGTGGGGGGTTTCTGGACCTCCATATCCCTCATGTGTAGCCCCATTAGTTTTGAAATTTGAAGACATTCACCTCATTACTAACAATTATAAAACCTTTCGCCCCATTTCTTTGTCAATTTTAAGACCTTTCATGCCATTTTTGGCCTTCGACCAAGAACGCCCACGACGTCTTACCACATTGAGTTGCACTTGCTACCGGTTAAAGCTAGAATAGAATTTAAGCTGTGTCTTATGACTTGTAACGGTCCTTAAGTTTGGCGAACCAAAGTATCCTGGTGAATTGTTAGTGTCAACTTGGAGTGTTTCTGTGATGTGATGATGATTTGTTGCACCTCAGCTAGCCGGGAGCCGTCCAGCAATCACCTTTCTCCGAGAAGTAGTTTTCCTTTGTCACTCTACTGTATATAATATATTGCCCTTATCCAAGACACAGGTGACATCCGTCAAATCCTTTGAAAAGAAGTTTATTTTAATGTACAGTATTTTATTTATTTATTTATTTATTTATTTTTTATAGTTTTCTCCCCAGACCTCCTTCCAACTTGAAAAAATACCCCTAAGAACCTCTTTTGAGATAAATTAGTGAATTATTCGTTGAAAAAATCCTCCTAAATGCAGGCTCGCTGTCGTTTTCCAGCAAAAAATTGACACCTGAATAGCACGAAAGGTCTTAAAATTGACAAACTAAAATGAGGCAAAAGGTCATACATACATACATACATACATAAAATTTTAAGACTGAGTGTTCCACACATAAGTGCAGTTTCAGTCTCTTGTCCTAATGGCGGCATTCCAGGCAACCCTGTTAAGGGCTGCTTCACTTGTCAAGTTCTTGGATTTGAGATCGGCGCGTATAGTCCGATCCCAGGTCTTCCTCGGTCCACCCCTTGGTGCAGCTCCCTCCACAATCACAGACCTGCATTTTTTCACCCAATTTTGTTCATCCATTCTCTCCACATGTCCATACCATCCCAGTCTACTTGTACGCATCACCTCGCTAATATTCTTTATACCTAAACGTCTCCTCAGCTCAACATTTGTTATTCTATCCTGTAGCCTGGCCCCACACATCCATCTCACCATTCTCATCTCATTACGCTCCATTCTGTTGACATCCTCTACTTTAACGGCCCATGTTTCTGAGGCATACGTCATTGCACTTCTAACACATGAGGCATACACCTTTCCCTTCAGGGGGAGAGGCATTCTTTTCATGGTCAGGATTGGCATCAATTCATAAAATCATAAAAAAAACAAATTCATAAATTTCATAAAATCACCAAATTAATAGAGTGAACGTCTTAAACTCATGAAACTAATGGGGCTAAACATGAGGGAGAAGGGGTTCCAGACAAAACATTCCCTTAAATGCCTTGTTTTTAAAGTACAGTACAGTACAGTATAAGGCTATAAATGAAGTGGTATTGCTATATATATGAAAGGGATATATTGTTCATGTATGTAGATAGATTCTTATGGTTTCTACAAGTGCCTGAATTATAATCAGCCGTCAACCAATTGACTACTTGCGAGTATCATTCTACAGTATATGGAAGTTGGAGCTGTGGACGTCGATATTTAGCAGAATAACCAGCTGTAATGCGGTTTTAGTAATGTTATAAATTCATAAAACCAAATTCAACATACTATTTATCCATCAGAAACCTACATAATTACTGTACTGTATTTGTGTTTAATATCGATGTTTAAAGGCCGAACTTCCTTATAGCCTGAAACTCGCAAGTAGTCAATTATCTCAAATATTTTCTTTTAACTATTTCTTTGCATTCCATATTTGATAATGAAGTTTTATGTACATTAACCAGTAGTATTTTTTTGTTTAACCCATTCAGTAACAGGGATGTCCTTTTAGTAATATGCTGGCCAAATATTAGACAATTTTATTCAGCTTAGGAAGGACCTCTACCAATAATATAGCTTCAAACAATCTCAACCAACCCTTTTAACCTAAGACGTGCGCATGGGGGGTATGAGACACCACACTCCTGTGCGCACGTATTTGAGCTGTTCCCATCACTAACATTGTTATTTTACGATAAATAGCATTAATATTTATCCATATGCGCCTATTATAGGTTGATTATAAAGGTATTAATCTGTTACAACAATAAAACAAGTGGAAACAGTGTTTGGATGGTCAAAATCGGCAATACAGGCCGGGAGTTACATAATGTATGGCTGAGGCAACCTCCCTGCTCTCCTCCCCTCCCCTTGTCTGGAGAGACACTGTTACGCAATAGTCTCTCTCTCGCTCTTTCCCACGCTTGGTAACAGTGATGACAACGCCTACCAACTCGCTAATGTTAGCACAAAAATAGACCACAAAATAAGGGAATAACAGGGAAAATAGGTGATAACTGAAGGAGGGGAGGTGGAGGAGTGATATTTGGCAAGGCCCAGGGGCAAAAAAAAAAAAAAAAAAAAATGGGGTGTTTTAAATGGATTTTTTTTTTACCTGACTCTTAAGAGTCTTCCCGCAGTCCGCCGGGGGAACTCTTAAGAGTCTCCCCGCAGTTCCCAGGTTAACTACCACATCATTCCTAAGCTGCATAATGTCGTCTAAATATAGCTAGAATGGAATATAACACGCCGCTGGTACTCAAAGGGTTAAATATGTTTTTGTTTATCTCTGTATGTAACATTTGGGGGAAAGTTAGTTTTGTAATAATTTAGAATGGCAAAACCAGTGATCATTTGTGCCTGTGGAATCAGTTTTGAATCTGCTGTACTTTTATTATATCCTGTTTAGTACCAGCAACCTCTTTTTCATTATATTCTGGCAACTATTAGACAATTCTATTCAGCCTAGGAAGGACGCCTACACATTAAAAGGCTATAGACTATCTCAATTAACCCTTTCACGCATATGACGTGATTTTGAGCCTATACTGTTGGGGATACTTTAAAGCCTTTGTTACCATCAGGGGTATTTAGAAACCTTTAGTTTAGCTACTTCAACCTCTGCAGTTGTCTTTGAGTTAGCTGTGGGCAGAACACTAATTTTGGAGAGGTAATTATAAGTGAGAGAACTCTATTTCTTATTGCTAATCTGGCAACCTCTGCGTCATAAATGCGTGAAAGGGTTAATACTTTTAGCTACCATATATCCTTCCTAAGCTTCATAAAATAGTCTAAATGTAGCTGAAATCAAATATATAAGACATCACTGGTACTGAACTGGATATTAATAAGGCTTACAGTGTTTGTGTGTGCCATAGCTTATGCTCGAAAATGGCAAAACCAAGCAAAACCCTCAATAATAATTAAACAAAATATCATAAATGTCCACAAGATGTCAGACCAGATAGTGTTAAGGAAAAGCTACAGATATTGTTAACCCCTTCTGTACCGGTGATATCTTTCTATACTATATTTAGACAATTTTCAGCAGTTTAAGAAGGATCTGTAGTAGTAAAAAGTGTTGAAGTAGATAGTTTGAAGCCTGTTAATTGCTAAAGGCCCTTTTTAAACTGAACAAAATCGTCTAATAGTAGCCAGAATAAAGTTAAAAGGACGTCACGGTACAGAAGGGATTAAAGGAAAAGCTACTGCATACCATAATTTTCAATGTGATATGATACGTACAACAAACTGTGATTTCTAGAATATATTACAGGGTATTGACAGTTTGGTTGTCGTGTTTACTTTATGTATATTTCTTATTATAGTGTACTGTACTGTAGGTAATGTGTTTAGAGTAGTATCTATTAACCCCTTCACTACCGAGGTCATCCTGTCATTATATTCGGGCCATTATTAGACGGTTATATTCAGCTTAGGAAGGACATATAACATTCGTGGTGCAATGCATAAGTGTGTTGATTTTCGGTGTGAGCGTCCTGGGTTTGAATCCCCGGACTGCCACATGTGTTTGTTAATTTCATTAATCGAGTTTAGGAGTAAAGTTGGTTAGTGGAGAGAACATAATAATGAATTATGGTTCAGTAGTAGTTGTTGTTGTTGTTGTTGTTGTTGTTGTACCCCAGACTGCCTGGCCGAACAGCCCCAAGGCCCCGAGCAAGGCCAAGGCCATAGCCGAGCGCCCCCACAGAACCCTCCCGCCTACCACAATAAAGCCTGGGTGACCGAAGCCACTCCATGGCGGGGAGCTGAGGAGGGTGCGGAAACGCCCGGGAAACCAAAGCCCCACCCAGGGCCCTGTGACCCTCAGCAATTATGAAGAGAAAGTTGAGGGGCAAAGGAAAAATGTGACGCTTTAGCTTCCAATCTTGGTAGATTGGGAGGTCAGTCCACGGAAGAGATGCCGTCACTTGATATCTAGAAAATATATAAGTAAAAGGAACAGTCAAAGTAAGCTATGGGTATGGCAGAGATCGCTCAGTTCTCACTCTGATAGACTAGCCCATCACCACATGACTAGAACCCAATCCTCTCAGCATCAGCTAGGAAAGGCCCTAGAAAGCCGCCTTTGGCGGGGGGATAGCTCCCCTATTTCAATCCCTTTCGGGGTTGGGCACCCGCCCTTCAGTAGTACAGTAGAACCTCGCTCTTTCGGACTTCAATCTTTCGGAATTCTCAGACTTTTGGACTAGCATTTCAATTCGGACTCATGGTTCAGCCTTTCGGATTTGTCTGAAAGGCTGAGAAAATACCTCCATCCTTTTCGGACTACATTTAACTTCGGACTCATGCTTCAGCCTTTTGGATTTGTCTGAAAGGCTGAGAAAAATTAAATCGTATTCGGACCAAAGAGCCGAGTTTCGGACTTGTCTGGTTAGGTGAATGTGTATTCGGACTTATAAACTTCGGACTCATGCTTCAGCCTTTCGGATTTGTCTTAAAGGCTGAGAAAAATTATTTCGCATTCGGACCGAAGAGCCGAGTTTCGGACTTATAAACTTCGGACATTATTTCAGCCTTTCGGATTTGTCTGAAAGGCTGAAGTGTGAGTTCGGACTCGGCCCTTTCGGACTTTTGACACTTTCGGACAGGGGTCTCCCCCAATTAGTCCGAAAGAGCGAGGTTCTACTGTACTGTAGTTTATCGAGAGGCCTTCCCTAGGGTTAAGCGCCCCATTAATTACTATTTCCATTCACCTATTCATAGCCTCCGATAGTGCAGTTGGAATTATTGTACATGCTAAGATTGGTATGCAGGATTCGAAACTGCATAATAAATTGTAGGTTTGTGCAGAATTCTTTAACTGTCTTCGTGGTGCAATGCATAAGTGTGTTGATTTTCGGTGTGAGCGTCCTGGGTTCGAATCCCCGGACTGCCACATTTGTTTGTTAATTTCATTAATCAAGTTTAGGAGTAAAGTTGGTTAGTGGAGAGAACATAATGAAAAGGCTTCACAGTATCTTCATTCACCCATTTAACTAACTCACTTCATTCTCTAGCTGCATAAAATCCTCTAAATCTAGCTGAAAGAAAAGAATAATACACCATTGGTAGTGAACGGGTTAATAAGTTTCATATGGTGCTTTTTAACTCTACTTCTGTTGGCAGTGCAGTACTGTACTGTACACAAATATATGCTATTTCATTTTGCAGATTTTATGTATAATGCTTTATTTTCTGTTGTCGCTATGTACATTCATTATATTTTAACCCTTTCACGCACATATGACGCAGAGGTTGCCAGATTAGCAATAAGAAATAGAGTTCTCTCACTCTTATAATTACCTCTCCAAAATTAGTTTTCTGCCCACAGCTAACCAAAGACATCTGCAGAGGTTGAAGTAACTAAACTAAAGGTTTCTAAATACCCCTGATGGTAACAAAGGCTTTAAAGTATCCCTAATAAGCTCAAAATCGCGTCATATGTCGGAGAGGGTTATTATATGATATGTTTACCTAATTTACTGATTCTTTATTTTCTGTTGTCACTATGTACTGTACATTAATTATATTCTAATATATAATATGTTTACCTAATATAATGTGATAATTCTATATATCTGTAGACTATATATTACCTCTTTCATAATATAGTATTGATAGTTATTTTCAACATTTACGATGGTGTGGGTATGGAAATAAGAGAAAACCATACAGGTCTCCCTCACTATCCGATGCCCCGATTTACGATATTACTATAGGTTTTTAGGAGTTTGGGTTTGGGTTTTGGCTGGTCCCAGAATGCATCCCCATCTACCTCATTAATTGTAGGGTTTGCTATATGATTTTTCAATAAATGATCGGGTTTTCAGGAACTTAACCCAATTGTAATTCGAGGGAGACCTGTACATGTAACTGTCAGGAATATTAGATTAATCCCTGGCCTGTGGATATCATGATTTTTACCTCTTAACCCAACAGCTGCGGGAAGACTTAAGAGGTCCTACTGGGCAGCTGCGGGAAGACTTAAGATCCTAGGCCTAAAAAAAAAAACATTTAAAACAACCCAGTGGCACTTAACAAAAATCAATTTGTGTTTAGGAGAGATAATTTCCCTCCATTACTTGCTAGCACTCCTACACTTGTGTCCCCCCCCTCCCCCCTTTCCCCTCCTCCTTCCCCCACCCTTTTTTCCCCCCTTCTCAATTATCAGGTATTTTCTCTATTATTCCCGATATTTATCGAGTATTTTCGTGGGAGGGTGGAGGAGTGTAACTCCGACCCTCCAAGCCAGTCTGAAAGCTCCCTTGGTCTCTCAGTGTCACGTGAGACACGAGAGATTGAGGGTGTTAGTCTCTCACTGCTGTTTGCTGGTGGTGCAGTTCTGATGGGCAATACATACATAACATTTTAAGACTGAGTGCTCCACACATACATGCAGTTTCAGTCTCTTGTCCTAATGGTGGCGTTCCTGGCAACCTTGTTAAGGGCTGCTTCACTTGTCAAGTTTTTGGATTTGAGATCGGCCCGTATAGTCCTATACCAGGTCTTCCTCGGTCCACCCGAGTGGGAATTGCTGAGTCTGGTGGGTGTGTTTGGAGCAGTGTGCAAAAGGTGGAATCTGGGGGTGGGTCCTGGGAGGGGCTGGATTGTGGTCTTCGAGGGGGTAGGGGTTGAGCGGTCTGGCTGTGGACTATGTCAGCTCATTTAGATGTCTGGGCGGTGTGCTGTGTGGGGATGGGACTGTGTGTGTGTGTGTGTGTGTGTGTGGTGGTGGTGGTGGGGGGGGGGGAGGAGATGTGGCAGTCAGCATGGAAGTAAAGAAGTCCTTGCATGACAGTGTGGTAATCCCGACATTGACTTACGGAAGCGAAGCAGGGACATTGGTGGAGAGACTCAGACCAAGAGTGAGAGGGGTGGCAATGAGTTACTTGAGAAGTACGTGCGGAGTTACATGGAGGGATAGACAGACGAATGAGGAAGTAAGAGAGAGAGGTGTGGTGTAGAGGTAGATGTGCTGGAAAGTGTGAAAAGGAACACTGAGATGGTTAGCGATGTGGAATATATGGGAAGCGAGAGAATGACAGAGGGTGTACGAGATCGAGGTGGAGGGACAGAGAGGGAGAGGTAAACCGAGAGAGAGGTGGAAGGATGGAGTGAAGAAGTATATGAGTGAAGACAGTGCTGGTTGGGAGGAGGGGCATCGACTGACTTGGGACAGAGGTGCTTGGGGACGTTTCGTTCGTGCCCACCCCTTCGGAGATCACAGCGCCAGGCAATAGATAGATGTATTGTTATTGTTATTAAGCTGGCTACTTTGTACAGGTGGGATATGGCTGTACAGTATTTATTTTTATTTTTTATTTTATTTTTTTTGCTGGGTATAAATATTCAATATTCAGTATATAAATTTATTAACCAAGAAAATCTTGAGTTACAAAGGGAGAAGTGGACAAACAGAGAACAGTAGAATATATAAAGCTCAGAGATAAATTGGCATACCAAATATTTCAATACAATGGTCTATTGCAATGAAAATCTGGGCTTTTTAGTACATTATTGCCTTTTATTCATTGTCTTTTATAATGTATTAGTGCGGATATAATGTATATTAGCTAACAAAATAATCTTCCTATTAACATGGTAAATAAAGAGCATAGTAAAGTTCCTATACTAAATAACTGAACTAATAGGTCAAGTTAGAGGGATTCCTTGTTTTAGTTAAGGAAGTCGAAGTAGTGTCTGACTCTTTAACATATGATCAAGTTTTAGAATATGTAAAAAAAAAAAAAAAACCCTTTGAGTACCAGCGATGTGTGTTATATTTGATTCTAGCTATATTTAGACGATATTAATCATATGCAGCTTAGGAAAGATCTGTCGTAGTTATAAGTGTTGGTTGAGATAGTCTGAAGCCTTATTATTGCTAGAGGTCCTTCCTAAGCTGAATAAAATTGTCTAATAGTTGCCAGAATATGATGAAAAGGACGTCCCTGGTACTGAACGGGTTAACAATTATATGTCGGTTATAAAACTACGGTATTGACAATTTATCTTTAAGATAATAACCCCTATGGGATCCGACATAATATTCTATTATATACAATATGTGAATATTACTGTACTGGCTTTACCTCATTACCTTAGTAAACATCATAAGATATACAGGTCATTAGAGACCCTATAGTAACAGAGATCAGCCAACCTCCGCCATATTGGTGCCACTGGTGTCATTAGCCTCTCTTTTAAACTCAACTATATCCATACCCAGAATAAATATTTGGCAATACTGGTACAAGAAATATAGTTTAGTCCTCCATTTCTGACTTTACCTTTATCATTACTCTTATTTCTAATGTTTTTCCTGAGAGTGGTGAAGGCAATGGGGCCATAATGGTGTGCCCCATGGTTCCCTAGTGTCTTACTCTCACAGCCCATTGGCACAAGTCTGCCTTTCTCTGGCGTAGGGATGTGGCGACCCCACCACCTGCCACTTTGGTGGTGCAATCAGCTTCTGGAGCAGTGGACCACTGGTTCCTATCTTCAGAATTCCTGTGCTTGGTATGCTTCCAGTCAGGGCCCCACTGGGGTAAATAAAATAGCAAAACAGTGGTGGAACTGCCATCTGGGTGAGGGACTGCGCTGGGTCTGCTCCTTCAGTGCTAAGTGTCATAATCCACTTAGTGGAAATAGTACTGTGGAGTTGGTCAGTGGGAGCATGTCTGGGAGCCTGGAGGCAGTTTCTGCTATGGCCATCCCTTTTGGGGCACTTTCTCTGGAAGCGGGGCGTTAGATTTGATGATGATATGATGAATTATAAATAAATATTACCCTCTCGTTTGATAAATATGGCACCAATATGGCGTCTAAAGAAAAATATGGCCATTCTCTTTTACTGCAGGATTTCTACAGGTCACACTATACTGTACTCTGTTCATTATAAATAGGCCAAAATTTGTACTCCGTTTGCAGCAAATTTGTTGATATTAAAAGTCGGAAATAGTTAATGCCATAACTATCTTCCCTTCAATGTAGTTTAATTATAATTAGTACCATATTTCATTCCTTAACTCTTACCACAGATCAGAAATCAAGGTTGGAACATCACCATTTTCACCCAGTTAAAATAAAGAGAGTAATATATACATATTATCACAGTACAATATAGAAATAGCAAAGAAAAGCTGCCATTAAATAGCTGCTGAAGGTATGGCTCGGCCTCTTTTCATACACAGTATTTGACTTGAGCAAAATTATTTTAACACTCTTCATTTTGCTTTTCTAAATCTGTTACTGCTTAAACCATGATATAAACTTATAAAAGCTAATCCTTTCAGTACACTTGGCAATTAGGGCAGGGTGTCTAACGAGACTATTCAACCCCCGGCCAAGAACAGTCCATTCATTTGAGTTGTTATTTTTAGATATACAAAGTTATAAACAAATTTGTACAGGATTTTAACATGCTCTCAACCTATGATAGTAACTAATCCTATATGGTGTTTTAGATTAGAAAACAATCTTATTTTGTGCATAGCAATCATGGTAGAATAATTTAATTTAGGTTTAGGATTGGGTCGAGTATAAAGAATAGATAGAATAGGTTTAGGATTATGACTTATGAGCTATTCCTATGACTACCCTGTACAGTATAAGGCATGCTCAGCAGGCTTGTGTGACGAGGTGGTTCCAAGTTAGGAGGATTGATTATAAGATTATTCTCAGTCTACTTAAGGGGGTCACCTTCTTTTTTGTATCGTTCTCTCCTTTTCTCTCTTTCCCTGGCTTGTATCCATCTGGCCCCATTCAGCCAACTGTTTTAAGATGTTTATCCCCATCCAGGTGTCGATTTCTTCTTGGCAAGCGATAGCGAGCCAGCATTGTACAGTGCTGTATGGAGAAAACCGGCTTCGCCGGAGACATTTTTCTATCGAAAAATTTACAAATTTAGATTGCTGTCAAAACAAAAATATATGTATGCTGGCTCGCTACTGCTCGCCAGGAAAATATTGACACCAGGATGGGGGTAAACGTCTTAAAACAGTAGGCTGAATGGGGCCGAATGGATACAAGCCAAAGAGAGAGGGAGAGATGTTTTATGTGTGACTGTCAGGGCTATAAGAGTGAAAATCCAATGACATTTACTGCCCCCCATCCCGCCTCCTCCCTCCTCCTCTCTCCATCCGAGCAATACTTCCATACGCACAGCCGCTCGTTGCCGGTTTCGCGCCACATTTTCAACTATGGACTACTGTAACACCTCAACCACGCATCCTTTGGTTCTTCATATATATGGTTGGATACACGCTTGCATTTCCTACACAATGTGGTTTTCGTTAAGTTTTGGAAAAGTCACTAAATTTGCGTAGGTCAATGGCAAGTTCTAGGAGTGTCTAGCATTTCTTGGGTTACGAAAACTTAACAGTAATAAGGAGCAGAGACACGGTAGTTTCATATTATTCCATTAAGTATCGAGAGATCAGTTGCTAAGGGATTTAAATTACCGTCGGCTGAAATAAAAACGACTATAGACAGAAGATAGAATAATGTAGGTGACCAAAATCTCATAAAGTGTCAACAATTAACCCTTTGGCGCACCTATAGTTTCCAATCAAAGTTTTTCCCACTCCCAAAGTATATCTCAGCTCACTCAGAGCCAGTTTTGTGCCCGGCGATAATTTGTTTCTGTGACGTTTTTATCCACCAAAAAGTCCTTGTATTTGGATTAATGAGGTACCATCGGCTTCGTTATTGATTGAACTTGAAGATAAGCGAATAAAAACATAGAATAAATAAAAAACAACCACATTGGGGCACTCCGAAATAAGAATTGTAAACAAAAAAGTAAATACCTTATCTCCAACTCGCGCTAGCTCAAAATTTTGCCCGCAACGTTTTTGATTTGCATACATATATGGAAGCGGAATTTAATGAGGATTCCACTGGTAACTTTAGAATTACTATAAACCAAATAGTTACTGAGATACACGAATAAACGTGAAAGTATCGAAACAGACTGAGCTGTACTCTGCTCCCTTCCCAGCCAGCCGTGAGTAAACGGTTAAACTGAGGGGGTTGCCAATTGTACCCATTGAACTAGACGTAATACTTAATATCTATGCCAAATATGACGTGCGTCAGACAAAAACTTAATTTTTGGCGAATATTTTTAAGTTTAATGACTTAACGAGTCATCGTGCGCCTAGGAAAAAAATACCTAATGACTCTGAACGAGTCATCGTGCGCCAAAGGGTTAACTTGACACCTATCACGCCAGAGTTAGCATTAAAAGTTGAAGGACAAAGCACTCACGTGATACCGGCTGAACAAGATGAAGGTCAGATATACCCGGTAATAGGAATGTACATACAGTAGAATAGAAAGTTATGTAAAGTCATATTCAATAGTTGGGATGAGTCTGGACAGTTTCAGGGCGTTATCTATACATTGTCGAACATAGACTAAGAAACTGAGTGTTGATTTGTGAAAAATAATCATAACATTTTGCTAAATTTTCAATAAGTTATATATATCCCCGACTTCCCAAATTGACTAATTCCTTGAACGTGACGATAGTGCGTTGTTATGTGTGCGATTAGTTTGCTTGGGAAACAGATTAACTTGCTCATGTAGTAATGTACACCCTATGTGGTGGATTGTGTTCTTTTATTTAAAAATTATTATTTTACTTAAGCGTTGTTTCCACATAGCGATTTTGATTAGTTATTTTGTCTTTTTACTGTGTTCGTATATGTTTTTATATGTATATAAATGTATATGTATATTTCGTATATGTTTTTACTGTGTTCGTATATGTTAGGAAGGGCAGAGGATGTGTAGATCAGATTTTTACCCTGAATTGTGTTTTGGAGAAATATCTGGAGAAGAAACAAAAGGTGTATGTTGCCTTTATGGACTTGGAGAAGGCCTATGACAGAGTGGATAGAGAAGGTTTGTGGAAAGTACTTAGAATATACGGAGTAGAGGGCAAGTTGCTGAAAGCAGTGAAAAGCATGTATGAGGGTGCAAAGGCGGCAGTACGTGTGGAGAGTGAGCAGAGCGAGTTCTTTGACCTGAATGTTGGTTTGAAACAGGGGTTGTTTACTGTATATATGGATGGAGTCATGAAAGAAATACTATCAAGAGCAGTGGATGTTGGTGTATCGCTGAAAAAGGAGGGAATTGAGTGGAAGCTACCTATAGTGCTGTTTGCGGATGATACAGTTCTGATGAGTGATAATGAATGGGAGTTGCAGGGTCTGGTAAATGAGTTTGGAACAGTGTGCGAAAAACGGAATTTGAAGGTAAATGCGGGGAAGAGCAAGGTTATGCTCTTCGAAAGGGTTCACCCCAGTCACAGTGTGAGGTGAAGCTGAACGGTCAGGCTATGGAGATCGTCAACTCTTAAGTATATGGGCAGTGTGTTGAGTAAAGATGGGACTATGGATGAAGAAGTGCGGGAGAGGGTACAACAGGGGAAGAGGGTTGTAGGAACGCTAAAAGCAGTAACAAGAAATAGGGTGGTCAGTATGGAAGTGAAGAAGTCCTTGCATGACAGTGTGGTAATCCCGACACTGACTTACGGAAGCGAAGCATGGACGTTGGTTGAGAGACTCAGACCAAGAGTGAGAGCAGTGGAAATGAATTACTTAAGGAGTGCGTGCGGAGTTACATGGAGGGATAGACAGACTAATGAGGAAGTAAGAAGGAGGTGTGGTGTGGAGGTAGATGTGCTGGAAAGTGAAAAGGAACAACTTGAGATGGTCCGGCCATATGGAACGTATGGAAAGCGAGAGAATGACTAAGAGGGTGTACGAGAGCGAGGTGGAGGGACAGAGAGGGAGAGGTAGACCGAATGAGAGGTGGAAGGATGGAGTGAGGAAGTACATGAACGAAGGCGGTGCTGGTTGGGGGGAGGAGCGTCGACTGACTGGGGACAGAGGTGCATGGGGGCGGTTCGTTCGTGGCCACCCCTTCGGGGATCACGGCGTCGGGCAATAGTATATGTTTTGGTTTGTTTATTTTGCAAGTTTTACATTATAATTTCCACGTAGTTATTTTTATAAGTTTGTTTGTCTTTATGTTGTGCAGTTTCTGGTTTGTTTGTTTGCAAGGTTTACATTTTAGCTCACACGAAACTTAAAAGTTAATTTATCGGGGATATACAGTACTGTACAAACTATTGAATGCCACTGTACATTCATATTTGTTTTCACCAACCCATCAATTAATTTACAAATAACCTAACAAATAAAATCAATGAAAGTAATGAATACATGTGGTACTCCAAGGACTCGAACCTAGGATACTCACACCAAAATTCCGCACACTAAGCATTAGGCTATCAAGACAGTTAAAGGTTTATGCGCAAGCCTACGATATATTATTCATTCTCGAATACTGCATATTAATCATAGCATGTACATACTCCCAACACCTAATGTTTAGATGAATGGAAGGGGTAATTAATGGGGCACTAACCACAAGGGAAGGCCTCGCTATAAAAAGGAGGGACATGAATAACAAAATGAAACTAAAAAATAGAATATCATTGGTAGAAAAAGAGTGGAGCAGTGAACGGAATTTATAGTCCATTCATTATAGGTAAGCCTGAAATCGTGACCCCTAACCTCTGTAACTCAAAAAGGACTTGAGCAAATGGGTTGTAACTTTCCACACTATTCCCTGGCTGACATTTCTCAAATGGTAGAAATATTTGCTCAATTACACTCTAGTCCTTTTTTATTATTTTTATTTTACTTAAGCGTTGTTTCCACATAGCGATTTTGATTAGTTATTTTGTCTTTTTACTGTGTTCGTATACGTTTTGGTTTGTTTATTTTGCAAGTTTTACATTATAATTTAGTTATTGAGCTTAGTTAGTACTTAGTAGTCAGGATTTGTGGCCTAATTATAATGAATAGACTATAGTGGGTTTCCATATATTGCACAACAACTTATTGAAATTATTAGTCGTAACAAAAAATACATAATATTTCTTCATATGATCACTCGCCAAACTATGGTATGTATGCATGTACAGTATATACTCAGCCACAATACCCACTTTTTTTTTTTTTTTAAATTTATTTATTTATTTATTTATTTAATTTTGTTTGGGGGGGACTCAAGACAGAGCCTGAATATGGTATTGCACTGTACAAATATAGTTTCTGCATTATAACATTTCCTAAAATAACTGGCACGAGCAAATAAATGTTAGAGAAATAAATCATTAATCAGAATGTTCAGTAGTTAACCTAAGAAGTGCGCATGGGGGGTATGAGACACCACACTCCTGTGCTGACGTATTTGAGCTCTTCCCATCACTAACATCGTTATTTTACCATAAATAGCATTAATACTCATCCATATGCACCTATTATAGATTGATTATAAAGGTATTAACCTGTTACAACAATAAAACAAGTGGAAACAGTGTTTGGATGGTCAAAATCGGCAATACAGGCCGGAAGTTACATAATGTATGGCTGAGGCAACCTCCCTGCCCTCCACCTTGTCTGGAGAGACACTGTTCCGCAATAGTCTCTCTCTCGCTCTTTCCCACGCTTGGTAACAGTGATGACAACGCCCTGCTACCAACTCGCTAATGTTAGCACGAAAATAGACCACAGAATAAGGGAATAACAGGGAAAATAGGTGATAACTGAAGGAGGGGAGGATAGTGGGGAAGAAAGGGAGGTGGAGGAGTGATATTTGGCATGGCCCAGGGGCAAAAAAAAAAAAAAAAAACAAAAAAAAGTTTTAAATGGATGTTTTTTTTCCCTTACTCTTAAGAGTCTTCCCGCAGTCTGCCGGGGGAACTCTTAAGAGTCTCCCAGCAGTTCCCGGGTTAAGGTTCAAGCTTTCTTATAGCTCATTCAGTATTGGTAGGCCAAAAACTGAACCCTTAACTTCTTGCAACTCAAAAAGGACTTGGAACTAATGCTAATATTTCTACCACTTGGAAGTCCCCCAGGAAATAGCTGTGGAAAATTATAGCCCGTTTGCTCCAGCCCCTTTCAAGTTACAAGAGCTATTTACTTTCTACTTGATATTTAGACTTGTCATAATGAACTATAGTTTTGTTTATATGACGATACATTGCAATCCATGTTGACTGCAATAATGATGGGTAAATGCAGCCCAAATCACTAGGTTCTTATTCTTGGCACAGCATAAAATATATTTGCATATACAGTACAGTAATTTATCTTAAGAATTCAAGATGTTTAAATAACTTGCTTGATCCATAATATTGATCATATATATTACTTAACTTATTCTTGATGAATGTATGATCAGATTATTATATTTTCCTGTATAATAGCTAACTGCCTGACAAAAACTACCAGTAATTAATTCATTGACTGGATTTACAGAGTAAAACACACACACACAAAACTGGTATGACTTTTGGTATTTACTGTAAAAGAAAATCCTGGTACTGTATACCGATACCATACACTTGGACTGATAAGGCAAGCTTGGTACTGAAGCACCGTTATAGTCATTTTTAAATACAATGCAAAGATTTAAAATGATCACTTGGCCTTTTCTAGCAAATATTTATTATTAAAGATCATCAACAACATTTATTACCAAACATACTTTTCTGTCCAAACAGGATTTATATTCAAAAATCTACAAACCCTTGAACATTCTTGAAGTGGGTGTTTATGAACTGAGTCAAGTTTACTATAACCAGTATCTTCCAGGCTATATGAAAGGCTCTATCATAAATCAACCATTTAACTTTGAACCATGATTTTCAACCATCGGCATTGTTGCGTGGGATACTTACGCAGTTCTCATACAAATCTGAGCCCTCTAGGTGCCATAGGACCAGAGTAATTAACCGTGAGACGCACCCTATGCGGCGCTGGGGTTTAGCGTAACATATATTGCCGACGCATCACGTGCGTCGCTGGGGTCAAGTGGGTTAAGGAATGCTCCCTTTTTAACGCATTTTAACTTATACTGTACTCCCTTTTTTTAGGTCTCTATTTATACCTTTTTATCGTATTTCTTGAAGTTGGCCATGTTTATATTAGTCCTGATAAGGACTCTGTGGTGGTTTTGTGTTCATTTATTTCAAAGTATTATTTTTCTAAAGCGTTATTTCCACAGAGTTATTTTAATTAGTTCTTCTTGTCTTTATATTGTTTCATCCCTGTTTTGGTTTGTATGTTTTGCTATATTTTGCAAGATTTACATTATAATAATAATAACACAGTACCCCTCGCCTATTCCTTTGGGCCAGCCCTGTGTGAGTTCCATGTTGGAACTCGGTGGTCTGGGTAAACTAATTTATTAAAAACTTAAGCTTTAGGATGACACTGGTATAACTGTCCCTGGTTGAGATCTACTGATTGAAAGGGTTTAGTGGTTGAGTTGTCTGGGAATTATATTAAGGAGAGGGTTGGTATTACTGGCTCCCTTCTCCCTCATGTTTAGCCCCATTGTTTTTTTAGATTTTAAGACGTTCGGCTCATTAGTTTTGCGATTTTAAGACTTTACACACCATTTCTTTGTCAATATTAAGACCTTTTGTGCCATTTAGGTGTCAATTTTTTCCTGGCGAGCAACAGCGAGCCTGTAATATTTAGAGTAATCGGCCTTTGGCCGGGAAATTTTTCTACCAAAAAATTTACAAATATATCTTGAAGGGGGGTCTAGGGGGTGGGGTTTTTTCAGCTTGATGGAGGTCTAGGGAGGAAACTACAAACAATAAAAAGATAAAACAATAAGCAAATACATTCGCTAATCTCCCCTTAATCTGTGGAATGTAATTACTGTCCTGAAGGAAGAACCCTGACTGGCTTTTGTTTTGATGTAGAACCGTCTGTATACTATAACCATTATTGCTGTTTCAGTCATTAACACCAGTCAACTTCAAAGAATATGTCATTTGACAACCTTTTTCATTTGTTTTAAATCAACTGAAACAATATATGGTGTGCTAACACTTACAATAACACTTATAATATATTGAAAACAAAATGTATGAAAATCTTGATGCAGTATTGAAGAGTGAAATATTGGCATTAAATTAAAGATTAATACTTATTTACAGTATAATGCTATAAAAAATTCAAGGGAACATATGCTTGTATGAAGACATTACCATTACTAAAATCCAAACTGGTGAATTGTACACCTGTATAATCAAAACTCCAAAATTCATGTACAGTATGTTGTTGTCATACTTTACAAAACTTATATTCACTGCCTTTTAAAGATATAGGTGACATGAAATATATTTGGGTCACCTGTTCAAATGAACCTTTTCAGTATACCATGATGCATTTGTTTTGTTTTGTTTTTTAAATCCGGGTTATTAGTAAATTATTTTATTAACATTTGAAATGATATGTGAGAATTGAGATTTCATCTCATGGATTGCTAGAAGTTCTTAAATTGTCTAAAATCATTAATTGTTAGTAAGAACACAAAGAAAAAACAAATATACCATGTTCCTGAAAGTGTTAACACACTTCACAAGAAACACATTGTACCGCTGGTAATTCATTATACTGTACCGGTAGTCAAAATATATACTGTAGCTCACCAAAATCCTTGATGATCAGAGAGGATATTTACTTGACACTTCTATGTAAATACAAATAATACTTTAGTCCATTATTTTCCAGCTGAAGGTACATTGCCATGATTCTATCTTGTTTACTCAGCTGGTACAAATATTTTTTTTGAAATGTGTTGTTAATTATGAAAATTTGGCATAAATATGATACAAAAACACATTAGTTTTATATTTTTCCATCCTTACCTTATGATGTGTTCGCCACTCTTCTAGCGGCACCAAGGAGCGCGACGCCCCTCGTTATGGGTGGTGATTTGGTGCAGTAGACTGTTTGAAGCGACAGCTCGCTCCCTTGCGAGGATAGGCTCGTCTGGCACCTTTTGCAGTTCGACATCCAGGGCTCTCTTGAAGCTGTCTAACGAGACGTCCCTCATGTCTCTTACTCGCCGTGGGAGTTTGTTGAAGAGACGTGGGCCTCTGTGTGATAACCAGCCCTCTCGCAGAGAGCCCATAGCATTGCTGTTATTCATCCGGGGGATTTCGCATTCCCAGCCTCTCCTATCACTGAATTTCATGACTATCGGAGTATGTAGGTTTGGTATTAAACCCTCTGCGATTTTCCACGTGTATATTATTAGGTAACGTTCTCTTCTACGTTCCAGTGAGTACAGATTCAGTGCTCTTAAACGCTCCCAATAGTGTAGCTGTTTTATCGAACTTATATGCGAAGTGAAATTTCTTTGTACACTCTCTACGTCATTTATTTCACCTGCTTTGTATGGGGATGTTAATACGCTACAGTATTCAAGCCGCGGTAGCACTAGAGATTTGAAGAGCGTTATCATAGGTAATTCACCGCGTGTTTTAAAAGTACGCAGAATCCAACCCGTTAGACGTTGTTTCGAAAAATCATGTGCTACGAGATTCAATTTACCTACAGCTAAAATAAAACTGACTATAGTTACAGGCTATTAGAAACACAAGGACTGTCAAAGGAAATTTATAGTAACATAAAATTAAAGTTTATGAGCAACATTTTTGGCAACCTATTTATTTTGATAGTACTGTACTGTACCACATTTACAGTACAGTACTTTCCTAATAATTGTCTTTCAGATCCATATATTTTTACTAGAAATATATAAAGCCATACCAAAGATAACTACACCAATAAATCCCAAACTCACACTTGCAATATATCGGGACATAGGCTTCTCCCAGTTTTCCGTACAGAACTTGGGTTATTCTCTAGGACTAAAGCACACATCTCTTCGCACTCATAAACAACTTTTATTCACACTGCACCTAACTGCAACTACACCTAACAGTCTAAACCCAGTTGTACACAACACACACACATACAGTACTAACTTTATTATGTTTTATAGTTTCCACATTCACAGTTTCATACATGAGCTACATAACTCATACTCTAGCAATATGAACCCAGGCCCGGATTTACTCACCAATAAACGAGTAAATGTGATCGCTAAGTTGGAAGAGATACAAATGAATGATCCCCTAAGGTGTTAATTCCTTTGTATCTCCTACTTGCGGGCACTTTAGTTTATATTGAACAGGCAGGCCTCCCTCACTCTCCGATGCCCCAATTTATGATATTATTATAGGTTTTCAGGTGTTTGGGTTTGGGTTTTGGCTAGTCCGAGAACACATCCCCATTTACCCCATTAATTTTAGGGTTCGATACGATTTTTTCTTTTAAGATCGGTTTTCAGGAACGTAACCTATTCGTAAATCGAGGGAGACCTGTATATGTCAGCAAAGCCGGGCCCTAGATTACCAGTAAACATTTCATATATACATACATACTCTCTGGCGAGTCTGGCCTATACATTTTCACATTCAGAATAACACATACTCTAACAATATAATCCTAAATTATACACTTCCTATACACACTCAGGCCTATAGCTTCTCACATTCACAGTTTCACACATGAGCCAGGTAATTCTTACTGATACTCTAGGGTTTTACAGATTGACTCAAGGCTGTCTCAAATATCTCATTCTAATCAACCTCACGTCGTCAGTGTGCATGATACATAAATCAGTCCCTTTCACTCCAATGCTCGGACGACAATGATCCTTCCCTTTCCGACTCCTGATTGTGGTAGAAAACTGCCTCCATTTCTTCACCACTGATAATGCTATACTCGGGCCTGTATATTTACATTCACAACTTCACAAATGAGCTAGGTAACTCGTCGCAACACTCAAGCACTAAACAAACTGGGAACTCATAGCCATTTCAAATATATTTTCTTGATCAACCTTTCGTCGTCATGGTGGATGATAAATACATCTGTCCCCTTCTCTCTTACGCTCAGACACCATAGACCCGTCCCTCTCAGACACTGAGGTTAAATACTTCCAGATACTCCCCACTGATATGCAATGCCAATACATAGGCCTTATATATTTGCATTCACAACTTCACACATGAGCCAGGCACCTCTACTGATACTCCATGACTTTACAAATTTGAGACTCGATGTAGTTTCAAGCCTCTTCCGATCAACCTTGTCATGATCCGTCTATGTTTCCCCACCTCTCTGGTGCTATGCTTTTGAACTCTCGATGAGGGTCAGTAAATTCCTATAAGTCCAAATCAGCCATGTCTTAGGCCTGATATTTATATTCACAAATTCACACATGAGCCAGGTAACTCATACTGACACTCCAGGGCTATACAAACTGGTGACTCAATGCAGTTTCAAACCTCTTCTCCTGATCAACCTCTCGTCGTCGGAGTGCATGGTGCGCCAATCTCTCTTTGTGCCGCTCTGACACAGTTGATCCCTCCCTCTCGGACTCCCTGTGGTGCTCAGTAACTGCCTCCAAGTCCGCGTCAGCCATGTCTTCCCCACTGATGTGTCGTACCGCCGAGCCAATCATGCTGGTGACAACACCAACCAGCCCGAGGCCCTCCGTCACACCTACGCTCAACTCATGGTCCGTGAAGCTGCTGTCTCTTCGCTCGGCCACAGTCTCCTCCTGCAAGAACCAAGGTGATCATTACACAGAGTAGAAGCTTGTGATACCTTTTAATTTTTGATACTGTATTTTGTTTTTTGTTCAAATAATTGTTTAGTAAAAATTATACAGTTTTGTGTAAATTATGAATATTAAATGACCGTGCCATTCAAAAGGTGGGATATATTTACTAATTTCACTTTTTAATTTAATTTTGTTTGAGGAATATTTATTTTTAACTTGACTCAAGAACAGAGGCTCTCCGGAGGAGGGCTACATAATATCACTAACATGTATCAAATGTACTTTGTTATAACATTTTTGGCACAGTTCAGCGAACCAGATAGGCATATGACTTTCTCACAAGGTAATGAAAAAAAAAACTATAATTCAGCTATTATTCTCCACTCCCTACTTCACTTTCTGTTCCAAATATACCCTGCTCTCATAATCACCATTACTCTTAGACCTGACCTTCAAAAATGCCCCAAATGGTCAATTTTGAAAATTTAAAAGTCCTCTGGAGCCTATAATATGGGTCCAAATAAATTTTTAATTGTGCCAATGCATTCCCCTAGGCCTACAGATTCCATAGCTGGTCGCAGATTTAATCTGCGACTCCTCAGTTTGCCATATCAAAAATAGTTTTCCAAGCGATATATTGTAACTTTTTCGGTCATGTTCGAATTTCGTATTTTTATGGGTAGAATAAGATTAGTCACGTTGTTGCGATTTCAACGGTATATAATTTGTTAAAATTTTGGTTATTTTTTTTATGCCCATAGAGATTATTTTAGATTTTGAAAAAACGAAAATCACTCATGGGCGATACATCAATGCATGGATTTTGACCAAATTTGTATCACAGGTACTCTGTGAGTCCCTGAATCTACTGGTAGAATCACAATTGAAATCGGACCATTATTATAGGTTTTCGATCTAGACCTGACCTCCAAATACTGTACGGATAAAATTTCCGAGTTTGTAAATTTGAAAGTTCTCTGTAGCCTACGATATGGGTCCAAATTAATTTTGACTTATGCCAATGGATTCCCCTAGGCCTACAGATTCCATACCCGGTCGCAGATTTACTCTGCGACAACTCAAGGTCTGTGCACCTTGGTGCCGATTCAGTTTTTAACGCCGTACACACCCTTGATTGACAGGGACTTAACCCCTTCAGTACCGGCGACTTTTTTTTAATTTGAGTTCCGCTATATTTAGACACTTTTATGAAGGATATATGGTAGCTAAAACGATGAATTGAGATAGTCTGTAACCTTTTAATGGGTAGACGTCCTTCCTAAGCTGACCAAAATTGTGTAATAGTTGCCAGAATATAATGAAAAGTACATCACCGGTACAGAAGGGGTTAACTGGACATTTTCCATGGATCACTAGACCTGAGTGTTCAAACTCTGTGCACCTTGCATATTATTACTTTGAGTTACTGTATATTTGCATTTTTGGTGATACAGTAGTTGAGTGAGAGGTGACTACTGGGATGACGGGGCAAGCAGCTGGGTATATACATTTAACAACCCTCTAATTTTTTCCTCATAGCATCCAAGAATTGAATCATTTCCCATTTCATGTAGTTAATTGTCCCACTCTCTTGGATTCTTTTAGAACTAGAATCACCAATCATTACATCCCTAATGCTGATCCTAAAACTGATCTTGTCCCCAACCACTAGTCCCCATGCACAACCCCCCACATATCATGCTGCCCAAGAGCAACCTTCTGCGGATCTCACTACATAAACGTAAACATACAAAGTTCACAAGACACCATATAGCTTGAACTCAAATATTATGTATGTTATATAGTCTTGATTTACAGTGTTCTTAGTTTGTCAGTAACTGAACATTATTGAAGTGCATTACATATTGAAATAAACATACATATTTTAAATAGACAAGATTTCAAAATATACAACGAAAGTAATTATACAAAAAATTACATTATCATATTGGTTTATATTGATTATAGCATTGCACTAAGAAGAATTTATTTTTTATATTCTTTTCATTATATATTATGTATATCTGGTAGCTAGTGGTTACTATACCTTTGTTTAAATATACATAAATTATTTCCTTTGCAAATATTCTAATTATTGAGAATAGATTACTTATATAAAACTAGTCGTATATGTAGAACTAAGGAGAAAATAAAAAAATAATAATAATAGGTTAGTAATTTTAATGCTATCAACATAATACATTAATGCTACAGATGAAGCCTTGCAACATGCAAGAACATAAAGCAAGAGTTTAGTAATAGTTATAGTATAGGATAAGCTACCCAATTTGTATGATGTGCTCCAAATAGTATCCATTATCGATAAACAAACTACCTACAAAGTATTAACCCCTTCACCACCATTACGTAATTTTCATCATATTCTGGTTACCATTAGACAATTTTCTTTCGCTTATACAGTAATCTACCTCTTGGACTTAAAGGGGTAAATATGATCTGAATAAACCCCTGAGTATCATAGAACCTTCTTTAACTGCATGAAATAGTCTAATCTTAGCCAGAATCAGAGGTATAAAGGTGTCATCATGCTGAAGGGGTTAAGAACATTTGAATTAAAATGTAAAACTTGCAAACTAAACAAACCAAAATTTGAATAATAGATGTATTTGAATAATAGATGTAGTCAAAATGTACCTTAACTATCGTATATTTTGACACTAAATGTATTGATCTAACTATCAAACGTTAGAACGTCCCGGACTTCCCAAACTTGACTACTTCCTTTAACGTGACGATAGTGCGTTGTTATATGTGCGATTGGTTTGCTTGGGAAACAGATTAACTTGCTCATGTAGTGATGTACACCCTATGTGGTGGATTGTGTTCTTTTATTTAATAATTTTCATTTTAGTAAGCGTTGTTTCCACATAGCGATTTTGATAATTTAATTTGACTTTATATTGTCCTTGTCCCAATTTTGGTTTGTTTAGTTTGCAAGTTTTACATTTTAAATTATGGGGATATACTATTTGACTTTATATTGTCCTTGTCCCAATTTTGGTTTGTTTAGTTTGCAAGTTTTACATTTTAAATTATTGTAGTGTTGTGTACTAATTGAGCCACTACATACAAATTGTCTAGTCTACTCCAGTTAAGTTCAAAACAATAAAGGGTCACTAACTAGGTATGTAAGGTAAAGGGTCACTAACTAGGTATGTAAGGTAAAGGGTCACTTACTAGGTATGTAAGGTAAAGGGTCACTAACTAGGTATGTAAGGTAAAGGGTCACTAACTAGGTATGTAAGGTAAAGGGTCACTAACTAGGTATGTAAGGTATAGGGTCACTAACTAGGTATGTAAAGTATTAAATAGTAAAATATATAAAGGGAGAGAAGATGACTAATATATTAGCTATATTAATACTGTCAAGATCATCATCATCAGCCATATATGGCCTTTGGCAGGACTAGCTTATCCCTAATTGGATGATGACAGTCTCTGTATCTCACCATGGTGGCCAAGTCTAGCTTGATAAGAGTGTGTGCATGGTGAGAAGTGGACTTGTAATTATTGTCTATATGTTGTTGCAGTGGCTAAGTTGCTTTGAGTATATTTTCACCAGTGTAATAAAGTTCAGATTGGACACTTGCATTAACATGCAACACTGTTTAACAGCACCCTTGAGATTGTATGGGATGCAGTATTAGTCAGGTTGGGAAGCTGTGACCTTGATGGCTAATAACTTCATCACCCAGCATTGAGTTAACCTGGGTGTATATACCTGAGAAACATAGCAAGCTATCCCACCACCTTGTAATGGTAACTGTAATGTATACTGTACTGTACTACCGGTATACTTGTTCATTAATAAGAACATAATAGCGGCATCATGCATGCATGGGTATGCCCAAATATACCTACAGTAGTGATGGTTGTTCATGTAATGGAAACAATACCTTCAATAGGGACACTCACATCCAGAACTTTGTCCAAATAGTGTGATTGGTGGCTAGAAACAGGGCATCATGATCATCCAAAATCCTTGCCAGAGCCATCCAGTTTCTTAAAAAATATTTTCTACCTCTTCATTTTATATGGCTTCGATTGGAATATGAAAGCTTTTGGATGACCTTGATCAACACTCCTAATTTTTTTGTTTTTAAATCGTAGTTTAACCAGACCACTGAGCTACAAAACGCAGCTCTTATAGGGCTGGCACTTTCCTCAGTTAAAGCCATCAATTGCCAGTACAGTACAATATTCAGACAAATCCAAATTTCTGGGCATCCCTATTATCATAGGCAAATGGTCAAATGTTCTTCCTGATGTCAAGTTGCATGCAGTAAGAAGCTTGAAATGTTTCACTTTATGCAAAGGTACCTGAGAGAACTGCTACCATAAGGTAAACAATGCTAATAATGTCTTCCTGGTGGTGGGTGTCAGTGTGGGAAACCAATTATCCTGTATGGCAGGCTGGCAAACTAGAGATTATTCAAACCCAGTCCAAATTACAGTTGCTTGGTTATTAAAATGATGGAAACAAGCACTTGGGTATATTTAACTGGGATAGGGAAAAATTTAAGTTTTATCGATGTTTAAACTTTAACTGTAAAAGGATATATCATGTATGAAAGGGACAAAGGACTTGTACATCTAAGAAACAGTTACATACAAATTAGAAGATGCATAGGAAATAATTATGTATGTTCATAACAAGTAAATAAACATAGAAACAAAGGAATGTAAGAATTGTACCGTTTATTTCATCTCACTTATCAGCTAAACTGCACTGATTTCAACATCTCAAAACTAATTCTTCCAAGTGCAAATATACATCAAGATAATGCAATGTTCAACTCAAAACTGATAAATTTTAAAATAGATAAGACCTGGTAACTATACATCATTAATAATAAATACAATGATACATTACACTTCATTTTCACTATCTACATATAAGAAAAGGAAGAATATTCATCTTGAACATTTAGAACATTCATATCTCTAAAATAAGGAGATATTATAAAATATATATTATATTGTATTATATTATGGTCGGTTTAGTAAACTTCTATATACAGTACATAAGTATACACATCACAAACTAGTAGTTTCATAAATTATTATAAATGTACCGTATCATGATTGGCCCACAACTACATTGGTAAACATTTTTGTTTTTAATATATATATCGGTACTAATAAAGTGCAAGAGATGAATGTACTAGGTGTGAAGTGTATTTGTGCTCGACTATTCCCCTGTAATGCGAGACTAGAATAAATAGGCACCTATTCATGCCATTTGTGGAAAATCTATCTGAGGCAGGGGATTCTAACCTTAAGCAACAGCCCCATTTTTAGTCGCCTTTTACGACATACACAGAAAAATTACGAGAGTAGTAATTTTTTCTCCTATAACATTCCTTTCCCTTGCCCGGGCAGAAAGTGGCATTTCGTAAAAAGTCATACCATCTACATCACCCATGGGCCATGCAACTCTTCTAATACCGGGTCCGGATACTTAAATAATTTATGACATTGCACCTTCTTATAACCCTCAAATTGTTTGATACTACTGTACTGTATATGGTAACTTTCCCGCCATCAATGATCAAACCGTTATAATTGAGAATACATACAGTATTAAATTTCTATTGCCTGTAATTTTCTGTTTATGGACATGTTTTGACAGTACAGGCATGTAATTTGATGATGAAGGGTTTTTCTACTAGCCTACTAAGCCAGAGCCCGGATAAGGCTAGGCAATCGACTCGTAAACTACAACCTCATAGTATTAACCATTCCTAACCGCTCGTAGCTTCTGATCGTGTTAACTATCCGGTCCCAGTATGCTATCTTGGTAACGGGAAGGTGTGGACGGCTTTATATAACCTCACAGCTTAACGAATGTCATCAAGTAACCTTGAAGTATCATAAATAATCACAACATAAATAAAAACTATCTATAAATTTTTCCATTTCATTTATACACTCCATTATCAGGGTTAACACTTAACATCAACAAGAAGGCAACACTAAATCACTAGCTTATACAGAACAAATTTGATGTAGCTTACCATTTCTTAACTATTATTATGTCTGTTTTCTCAGCAACCCCTATTTCCCCCCCCCCCTCCAATTGCATTGATAAAAAAAACAAAAATCTTATTAATTTTCCAACATTCCTTCTCGTATCCATTCCAATCTTAAAATCATATTGTCCCGGTTTGACACCTCAATATCTAATTTCTATTCTATCAAGTTATGCCTTTGTAAAGTACAGTAATATCCGTTTCTGCTGGTACCACAAAACATTCAGGTTATGCCCTTGTAAAGTACAGTAATATCCGTTTCTGCTGGTACCACAAAACATTCCTGCAAGCACCTTTATTACATCATTTACTGTATATTACTGATATCTAACATATTTCATAACAAACAAAAACAGTAAATACAAAAAACAAAACAAAAATACAAAAATTCTACACATTAAGACTTAATTAGTTCAAAAAATATTATGAAATATATATTATTAAACCCTTTCACGCACAGGACGCAATTTGCGCCCTTTCTGGGATATTTAAAAGCCTTTGTGAACATCAGGGGTGTTTAGAAACCTATAGTTTAGTTAATTCAACCTCTGCAGTTGTCTTCGTGTAAGCTGTGACCAGAAAACTAATTTTGGAGGTAATTATGAGATTGAAAGAACTCTAATTTTGAATGCTAAACTGCAACTTCCGAGTCCACAGGATAGCGAGAGGGTTAAGTTATCAGTACAATTAAGTACAGTACACGTAAGTATGGTATCAGCTTTAGAACAAGACGAAGTTCTTGGCAAGACTGTAATTATTATCTAAATATTTAAAACAACAAGTATTGAAGTACAACATAAAAAAGGAACTATCTACCTTGGTGCAAATGGCTTCAGTTTGCCTGTATTCCTGCTTATATCAAATCCACTCTTAAAACCAAATTGTCCTCGTTTGACACCCTGCAGCGAAAGGCTTTGATACTTTGGGTTATTTATAATTACACTAACCTAGGCTAGCGAGAGATTGACTAAGAGGGTGTACGAGAGCGAGGTGGAAGGACAGAGAGGGAGAGGTAGACCGAAGGAGAGGTGGAAGTATATGAATGAAGGTAGTGCTGGTTGGGAGGAGGGGCGTCGACTGACTGGGGACAGAGGAGCATGGGGGCGGTTCGTTCGTGGCTACCCCTTCGGGGATCACGGCGTCAGGCAATAAATAAATAGATAGATAGATAGATAGATAGACAGACCTAGGCTTTACACAAATTGTTCGATCTAAACTGGCATATTTCTGTTTGTCTATATTTTTGTTTGCATCCAAGATCATTTAATCAGATGCTGCATAGATCCTACCATAAAATAGTCTTTTAACAGCACCTTTTTGTGACCATGAATATTCTTTCAGAAACAAAATAAGTATATACAGTAAACTTCCTTTAATCCGAATTGCAGTGAACCAGGACTAGTTCGGATTACCGGATTTTTCGGATTATTTTTTTCGGATTTTTCGGATTATTTCTGATTTTAATCAGAAATCTGAATGTTTAGAAGTAAATAATAGGCTACAATGACAATGGTAAACTTTTAAAGTGATATCATGAACATATGATATGTGTGTGTACCATTATGTGTCATTTGGGTGGGTTTTGGGTGGCCTAATGCCTCAAAAAGGGGGTTTTGGGTGGCCTAATGCCTAAAAAAGGGGACTTTGGGACTTTTTGAAATTCGGATTATCAGGTGAATTCGGATTTGGCCTAATTTTCACAAATTCGGATTATCGGGAGATTCGAATTATCGGACTTTTACTGTACTGTATATTTTTATAAAAATTTAAACCAAACAATTATCAAGTAAAAAAAAAAGAAAGAAAATAGTGAGAATAATTTCTAACATTTCTATTCAAAACAAGGCCGTTTTATTTCAATGTGACAACAGAGTACAGGCATTTAATATACAGTAACTACATATACTGTACTGTATATATTATACTAATATTCTACAAATTAAAAAATATAAAAGTTATAAAGGGCTGACTATTGTAAAGCAGGTATCACACAACAGCTTATAGGGTGAATTTTAGATGGTCGACATTTTCTAGCAATTAAAATGTAAAGCTTGCAAAACAAACAAACAAGGATATTACTAGAGTATTTCGCACTGGTATCGGAAATCCTCCTCCCCTTGTATAATTCTCCTACTCGACGAGATAGAGCAACGGGCGAGGGAACGTGAAAGTGGTCCCGGACCCTGAGAATAGGAACTTTACTTATCTAGGAGAGGTTTTGTGTTTTTGGAAACTCATCTCCCTCACGTTGAGCCCCATTAGTTACGAGATTAAATAATGTTTGCTTCATTAGTTTAGTGAATGTAAGACATTTTGCCACATTTCTTTTACATTTTTAAAGACCATTCATGCCATTTAGATGTCGATATTTTTCTAGCGAGCTACCGGTATAGCGAGCCTGTAATTTAGGAGGAATCAGCATGTAGCAAGGATATTATTCTACCAAAAAATTATACAATTTATCTCATCGGGGGGCTTAGGTGTTTTTTTTATATTTTTAAGCTTGATGGAGGTTTAGGGAACAAACTATAAAATAAATAGAAAGCTTAACATACTGTACTGGTACGTCCACTGTTTAACATATTGAGAAGTTATTGAGACCTACATTGTTTATGGTTTGAGATAAAAACCTTGCTAAATATTATTTGTTCTATATACATAACATAATCCGGTAAATTATACAGTATGAAACTTAAATTAATCTCAAGTTTTTTTTTTTTTTTTTTGCATGATTCTTCATTATTTTGGCTTTAAAAGTATATATCTTTAAACAATACACTGTACACTACTATCCCTCGTATCACTCATAATCATATTTTTATTATTTTTATATGAAATTCATTATACTGTATACTGTATATACTTAATTTCTTTATTCTCCTATGGATTGCTCATCTCCCTTACTGTTTTCAAGCATTTTGAGATTGGTTACTGCCCGACTGATTTGTAGTAATCCTTACATCTAGCTCCCTCCAGATAATTTTAGTCAACTTAGGAAGGACCTCTAGTATCATAGGGTTGAAGACTACCTCAATTAACTCGATGCTGAGATATGGCTTCCTAAATTTAATAAAATCGTCAGAAGGTAAATCAAATTTAACAACTTGGCATCATCTGCTTGAGAGAGGTATAACATTTTGTTTCTTATTTTCTTTTAACTTAATAATAATTAAGGAACACCCCGTTCTTACCATTAACCCCTTCTGTACTGGAGATGTCCTTTTAACTTTATTCTGGCTACTATTAAGCGATTTTATTCAGTTTTAAAAAGGCCTCCAACAATTAACAGGCTTCGAACTATCATACTATACCATTTGTACTACTACAGATCCTTCTAAAACTGCACAAAATCGTCAAAATATAGCTAAAATAGAATCTAAAATAAGTCACCGGTACAGAAGGGGTTAATCCTCCCGTACAAACCCCAATGCACTTGAATATAACATATAGGGTAGTTTTATTTAGTATCAATAGCTACTGTACTGTACACATATAAATAAAATATTCTTATTTAACTAAAAAGGAGGTACCCAGTATGTTAACTGTCTTGATAGCGTAATGCATAGTGCGCAGAATTTTGATGTGAGTATCCTGGGTTCGAGTCCTCGGAGTGCCACATGTATTTGTTGATTTCATTGAGTGTAGATGTGAAGTTGGTTGGTGTAAAACACATAATAATTGACAGAAGAGCTAATATGAAGCCCTCCGAATCATAAGGGGACCAACCAACATTTTCTTACTTCTGAGAAAATCAAGGTCAAAGTTTGGCAGTTCAAAATATGTGTAACTCTTTAACCCGGTAAGGTGCCCTCTTCATATTTTTACTGAAGGTAGCTGAAACACTACTCTTTCATCCCAGCATGTAAAAATAGGGGTTCCACGTCTATATTTTTAGTAAAAACACCCAAACCAAAATTATCCCCTTTTTTGAATGGCCAAAATGGCCAAAATCTAACATTACCAGCACTTTGACCACAAGTTTTTTCTTTTAAAGATAATAATGCACTGATATTGGGTAGTGTACGTAATTTTCCATCATTCCCACCCACAAGCCTCCAATTTCCATACTCCAGGTAAGGCAGGTAAGTAGTTAATAATTAACAGGTAAGTACAAGGGTATGGGTAAGTGAACGTACTTTTACGTACGGGAGAGTGAGAGTATGGAGGGATTAACTGAGTGTCGTTTGGACCCCTTGTGTCATGTTATATTTTTCCCAGGATATTGGCGAGTGTTCCCGAAAGGCGAAAAAGTTACCTTAACGTCCAGGACTCTCACTCTTACAGTTTTCGTCTTAAGGGTACCAAACGACTACCAGTGTGTAGGGGAGAAGTTGGGCTATGGCGCCACGTGCTTGGCGCGGAAATTCAAAAAAATTCTGTTGGTCCTCTTATGATTCGGAGGGCTTCATATATACACGGTACTCCAATTAGTATGAGACAATAATATAAATAATTATTAGAGTAATTAAGAGTAATAAATTCAGGGGCAAAATGTACCTAAGCTAATGTACAATTTGATACTAAATTTATTTATCTGACTTCACATAATTGTTTTGTTGGGTAAGTTTTTTATTGTCACTCCTTGGGGATAAAGGCATCTGGCAATAAATAGATGCAGTAGATAGATTTGTTTAATCAATATTGCATACCATACTAATAAGATCACCGGTGACTAATTGGCTATCAATAAATTGTTCCTCATCAAATGGTGTTTTTATTAATTCTATCAACTTTTTGGAGTTCATTGTAACGCTAAGCTACTCAATATAGTAGCTATATACTGTACATATTCTGTTGCAATAAGCTCAATGAAAATGTAACCACTTCATATTAGGCTAAATCTTACCGGGACTTTCCTTTTGTTCAGAAAACATACGGGTGTCGCTATGTAATATTCTTAGGCTATAGATTTTTTTTTTTTTCATTCGTACAGTAATATTCTATTCATGAAAATACCATTAACAAGCTATAATACAAAAGTTATTATATATAAAAGTGCATATAAATATCACAAATGTAAGGTACAGCATAAACAAATATGTATAATCGTCGGCTTGTCCACCTTTCTTTAACTGTCTTCGTGGTGCAATGCATAAGTGTGTTAATTTTCGGTGTGAGCATCCTAGGTTCGAATCCCCGGACTGCCACATGTGTTTGTTAATTTCATTAATCGAGTTTAGGAGTAAAGTTGGTTGGTCGAGAGAACATAATACACAATACTAGGTACAAAATATTTATTTTTATTAATAGAACCCCATTGTGTACTTGTTTTTTGTAAATTCTGGTATAGTTTGGAAAATTCCAAATACAGTACAGCAATCAATGGTATGTATTTGTGGCATTGAAGTAAGATTGAATGTAGTAGGAACTTTGTTACATAACCTACAGCGGGCTTCTTTGATGTTTGGTGTATACAGTACTGAGATGGGGTTTACTGTGCCAAACCAGAAGTACAGTATTACCATAGTCCCCATCATCATCATCAGCAGCAGCACCAGCCTTTATTTGTTCATTTCAGAATCGGTCAATTTCCGAGGGGACAATGACAACCAATCTGCATACCTCACCATGGTGGTTAATTCCAGCTAGGTAAGACTGTTTGTATAGCAAGGTAAGACTGTGTGTATAGCAAGGAGTGCTTGTGGAATGTAATGGTTCTATTGGATTGGCTGTGCTTGTGTGTGTAGTCTGTAACCGGAGTAATCAGGCTTGCAAGCATACTGATCAACGACTAGTATTAATGCGACTCTGGTCAACAAACAATCCACTAAAAGTATGCCCCCCAAGCCCAATGTTTTTGGTAACTGTACTGTATTGTGGTGGTTAGGCCATTTACAAAAGATGGAAAAGGACAGAATGCCAAGAAAGATATACCGGTATGGAACTTAAGTGAGAAGGATAGCTGGTAGTGAAGTATCACTAATGCTATGGAAAAGTACAGTATATTGAAGAATAACTTACACATCATGGAAGGCTTATTGTAGCACGGACAAAGGGAACCAGTCCAGACAAAAATAGCCTGCAAGAGTTTCTGCCATGGTCATTTTTTAGCGAGGGTTTCCCAGAAGGAAGGAAGGAATCCGAGATTATGATAAAAGACACCTATACTGTAAAAGGCATTAAACTAAATATTTTCAGCTCCCCCAAACTTCACCTTAGGAGTGGACAAATTCAGCTGGTTAAGTGATTGCTGCTGCGGGTTCTCATTATGTGGTGGTCAGAGAACCATTAGCATTGTGTTGGGCACATCAACAATTCATTTTGATTCAAAATAGATTATTTGATTCAACTTTGGAAATGCCTTTAGGACTCCTGAAGGTTACGTGTACAGTCGTTGAGTGATCGACAGAAATGAATGAAAATATGTGGCATTGTATTAAAAGGGCTAATATATACCACAATTAAATGAGAAAGGTGATATCGTATCAAAGGTGTTAAACTAAACCCCTCTCCCTCACTTCACCTTAGGAGTGGATGACTTAGGCTGGCTCTGTGGTGGCGGTGGTGGTGGTGGTGGTGGTTGTGGTTCCTCCTGAAGTGGCAGGCCCAGTACCGTCCGCACAGCATTGGGTACGTTGGGGGACACGGCGATCTGGCGGTATATGGCCTCTGCTTTCCTCAACGTCACTTCCAGGTCGATGCGTAGGGAGATGTCGTTTATATGCTGCCGGTAAGAGAGGGATGTTACGTTGAGGAGTTTCAGTATTGGTGCTAAAAAAAGGATTATACTGTACTGGTAATAGGTGTTTAGATTTACTGTTCTGTGAGTGGTGATGGGCTGGTCTATCAGAGTGAGAACTGAGCGATCTCTGCCATACCCATAGCTTACTCTGACTGTTCCTTTTACTTATATATTTTCTAGATCTCAAGTGACGGCGTCTCTTGCGTGGATTGACCTCCTAATCTACCAAGATTGGAAGCCAAAGCGTCACATCTTTCCTTTGCCCTTCAACTTTCTCTTCATAATTGCTGAGGGGCACAGGGCCCTGGGTGGGGCTTTGGTTTCCCGGGCGTTTCCGCACCCTCCTCAGCTCCCCGCCATGGAGTGGCTTCGGTCACCCAGGCTTTATTGTGGTCGGCAGGGAGGGTTCTGTGGGGGCGCTCGGTTATGGCCTTGGCCTTGCTCGGGGCCTTGGGGCTGTTCGGCCAGGCAGCTTGGAGAAAAACAACAACAACTGTTCTGTGATGTGCTGGCAAGAAGAGAGGGCGATATATATATATATATATATGTGCTGAAGGGCAATTATGGCTGTATACAGGGTGTAATACATACATAAATTTCAAGACTGAGTGTTCTACATGAGGTGCGGTTTCAGTCTCACTTCCTAATAGCGTGTTCCGAAGCCCTGTTTGTCAGGTTTTTAAGCATAGAATGTATAGTCTAATCCCATGTCTTTCTAGGTCTACCAATTGGTGCAACTCCCTCCAAGTTCACAGACTTGCATCTTTTCACCCAGGTAAATTAATCTATCCTCTCTATATGCCCAAACTATACAAACCTGCTTGTATGCATCTTATCAATGATACTCTTGGTACCAAACCGTCTCCTCCGCTATTCACTAGGTATCTTATATAGCAGTTTGGCCCCACACATCCATCTCACTATTCTCATCTTGTTACATTTTATTTTGTTGATATTATATCATCTGCTTCGGGAAAATGTATGTGAAATTGCATCGTTTTGGTCAATTTTTCACAATGGCATGATAAGAACTTTAAAGCATAAATAACTTTCTATATTAACTAACCATAAAGAAGGGATTCTGTTTTCAGACTAGTCTTGAATAGTCTCTAGTTTGCTAGCCTGACTAGCCGGAGGATACAGTAATAAAAGTCCCCCCCAAGTCCCAAGCAATATGGCCAAAATGGCAAGATAGAACAACCTCCCACCTCAAAAGATGAAGGAATACTGGCTCTCCCAGCCTGCAGTGTTGCCAAATCGAGAGCAGTGCTCAAACAGTTGTGGTACCAGGCACTGCCTGATACTGGCAGTTACAAGGAATGTACATTTAAATGTAGGTTATTAGTAGGGTAGTAATTGTTAGGGGTCACTTGAAGCATGCTATGTTTACACGTACCTACCCGATAGCACTATCGTTAGTGAGTGATATTTGTATTTTGTACTACAGTATTGTATTGTTATTATCTTGTCAAGTTGCAAATTTGATTTTAATAGAACATTTTGACACTTAATGTAGTTTCTTTATTCATGCAGAGTTTAGTCAAATTTACCAGAACGTCCCCGACTTCCCAAATTGACTAATTCCTTGAACGTGACTACAGTGCGTTGTTATGTGTGCGATTAGTTTGCGTGGGAACCAGATTAACTTGCGCATGTAGTAATGTACACCCTATGTGGTGGATTGTGTTCTTTTATTTGTAAAATATTGTTTTGCTTAAGCGTTCTTTCCACATAGCGATTTTGATTGGTTATTTTGTATTTTTGCTGTGTTCGTATACATTTTGGTTTGTTTGTTTTGCAAGTTTTACATTATAATTACTTACGGCTCCCTGCCGTCGCTGGGACTGGGGAGTGATTTATCTACTGACGGCTCCCTGCCGTCGCTGGTACAGAAGGGGTTAATTCATTTATTCCTATATTTCTTAGTTTTTTTGCTAGACCTCTATCAAGCTTAGAAAAACACCCCCTAGACCCCCCTTCAAGGTAAATTTGTAAATTTTTCGGTAGAAAAATGTACCGGCCAAATTATTAAAATTTCACGTTCGCTTACGCTCACCAGGAAATAATAGACACCTAAATGGCACGAAAGGTCTTAAAATTGACAAGCGAAAGGTGTTATAATCGCCAAACTAATGGGCCGAACGTCTTATAATTATAATGTAAAACTTGCAAAATAAACAAACCAAAACATATACGAACACAGTAAAAAGACAAAATAACTAATCAAAATCGCTATGTGGAAACAACGCTTAAGTAAAATAATATTTTATAAATAAAAGAACACAATCCACCACATAGGGTGTACATTACTACATGCGCAAGTTAATCTGGTTCCCAAGCAAACTAATCGCACACATAACAACACTGTAGTCACGTTCAAGGAATTAGTCAATTTGGGAAGTCGGGGACGTTCTGGTAAATTTTTACTAAACTCTGCATGAATAAATAAACTACTTTAAGTGTCAAAATGTTCTATTAAAATCAAATTTGCAACTTGACAAGATAATAACAATAGTACAAAATACAAATATCACTCACTAACGATAGTGCTATCGGGTAGGTACCTGTAAGCATAGCATGCTTCTAGTGACCCCTAACAATTACTACCCTACTAATAACCTACATTTATTGTACAAATAAACTAAGGAAATCGCAAAAGCAAGCAATTATAATTTCAAAACAAATAGGGCTTAACACGAGGGAGAAAGGGGACCAGGAAAACGACCCCTCTCCCCTTAACCTCAACAGTCCATCAGCCTCACCTTAAGAATTTCTGTGAAACCAAAAGCATTCTCCATGATGGTGTTTTTCTCTGTGTCAAGCAGCGCCACCGCCACCAATAAGTGGAAGTTGGGGCAAGGCTGACCCGTCCACAGCACCTCCCATAATCTGTGGACAAATTATATGTGATAATATACAGTGATCATGGTATGAGCTAATGATACAAAAACTACCAGGCATCTATTTTGGGGGAATCAACAAGTTATTTTAAAAATACAGTAGTCGAACTACTACTTCATTTTCGTATTCACTTTCGTATTCACTTTTCATATTCCCTGAAAGCCTTTGATAAAGAATTATCACAGCAGAAATGACTATAGGCTACTTTGTTTGAACATTATCCTTATGCCAGATCCATAATCTTGGATCTTCTGATCACTGTCTGATACAGGCCACCTGTCTATCACCTACCACACCTTCCCACTCTGAACCTGTTTTGGTGACTAAATGGCATTACGATAGGGCAGACTGGGAGGGTCTTCAAGGTTTCTTTATTGATATTCCCTGGACCTCTTTCTTTTCTAATGATGCACACTCCACCTTGAGCCACATACAAGATTTTGTAAAAATTGGAATGGAAACTTTTATTCCTCATCAAAAGTACAGTAAAAGATCTAATTCACCTAAATGGTTTGACCATAATTGTGCTAGAGTAACTGAACAAAAAGCAATAGCCTACAATGCATACACAAGATCAAAAACACATGAAGCCTTTTAATACTTTAGAAACATCAGAAATCATGCCAAAACTGTATTAAACCTAACTAAATCAAACTTTCCTCTCCATAAGCAGACAAATAAACTTCTAAATAATCCAAATGATAACAAAATATTTTGGTCTTCTCTTAACTCATTCAAATCAACTTCACTACTGCTTCATCCATTCCACCATTAAAATCTCCGACTGGCAATCTTGTAAGTGACCCACGAGGTAAAGCTAACCTTCTTGCAGATATTTTCTCCACCAACTCAACCTTAGATGACATAAATCAAGATGTCCCTGTACTTAATTTTAATTCACCTGAAATTGCCTCACTTAAGATCCACACCAGACCATGTCAAAAACTATTTTGCAGAATCTCTCAGTAGATAAGGCTCCTGGTCCAGATGAAATTCCTCCAATAGTACTTAAGAATGCTCCTTGGTGCTCGCTCCTGTATTGGCAAATTTTTCCGTCTGTGTACTCATACCTCATGCTTCCCAGTACCCTGGAAAGAAGCAAACATCCATCCAGTTCCTAAAAAAGGTGCCTCTTCAGATCCATCAAACTACAGACCAATAGCTATAACTTCCACTCTTGGCAAAAGTTTTTGAAATTATATTAAATAATCACATAATTAAGCCATCTGGAGAATAATAAATTAATCAGTGATAGGCAATATGGTTTTAGACGATGTCGATCAACTGCAGACATTCTTTGCCTTCTTACGCATCAAATCAACCAAGCTACAGACCAACATGGTGAAAAACACATACAATAGCACTGGATATATCAAAGGCATTTGATAGAGTCTGGCATCAATCCTTATTGTCGAAGATGTCACACTACGGCCTTGCATCATTAGTTCCACTAATTTCTTCTTATCTTCATAACAGAAAAATACGTGTAATGGTAGATGGCCTTATTCTCAATTTCACTCAATAAATGCTGGTGTTCCCCAGGGATCAGTTTGGCCCCAACTCTGTTCCTCATTATAACAATGATCTCATATCTTCAACTCATAAACCAATACAATGCTACGCAGATGACTCAACCACCCACAGTTCCTTCACATTTACCAATTCTTTTCACCAACCCGATCTTATAAATTCAAAAATAAACACTGCAATTTCCTCTGAACCAGGACCTTTCTAGAATTAATGAATGGGGGGGGGACAAGAGAATCTAGTTTCCTTAATGCACAGAAAACCAAGTACATTCAATTTTCTAACCGACAGAATCTCACTGACTCCCATATATTTTTTAATGATGTAAATATTCCCACTTCCCCTAGTATTGACATTCTCGGTGTAAAACATTAACTACTAACTTGAGCTGGACACATTATGTTAGAAGCATTGCTAAGAATGCCTCTAAAAAAACTGGGACTCCTGTACAGAGTTCGAGAATTCTTCACTGACGAGCAGTTGGCAGCGTAATATAATAAAAGTCATGTGCGCTCTCAGATGGATTACTGTTCACCTCTGTGGGGTTGGAAGTGGAGTGGTGCATTGAGGCAGTTGGACAAAATTCAAAACAATAAAGCTATTAGATTAATCAAATAACCCTGCAATCACACAGGACCTTCCTACATTAGCCATACGAAGAAACGTTGCATCCCTTGCATTATTCTACAGATATTTTCACAGCAATTGTTCCGAGGAACTTGCTTCAATTGTGCCGCCTCTCCACATCTTTCCCCGTAGTACTAGGGCAGCTGAGGGCGCCCATGAATTTACACTTTCTCCTCCACAAGGCAGAACTTCTGCTTATCAGAATTCATTTATCCCCAGAGCTACTACTCTTTGGAATTCACTTCCCTCGAATTGCTTTCCACAAACTTACAATCAACAAATGTTTAAATCCAGTTGTTACAAACATTTTATGAATGGAGGATGCCTTTAGGCACATGGACCTTTTTGTTTTATCTGTGTTTTTCCTTCCTCCATTCATTGTCTCTTAAAAAAAAAAAAAAAAAAAAATGCAATTTTAACCAATGAATTGGTCCACTTTGTTTTCATTTTCCCATCACATTCTAATCAATATCTCCTTACTCTCACCAGGTTTCCGCCACTATTCCTACACCTCCGTCTCTCACCATCACTCCTCAATCTATCATACCACACCTATTCACTAACCTGTAAGTTCTTCTAGTTCCCATACCTTTCTCTTTCACTCTCATTCCTTTACAATAGTTTTATTCACTTGTTGATGCAGACTTTTCATTACCCTGCAAGTTCTTCACCTCCTAAAATCATCATTCACATTCAATTACAGTATTTACTTTTTTATTACCACACAAAGTACTTTTACTGTCAATTTCAAAGGTAAACATTATTCTGGCAATATTAATGGGATCTTTTATACATACTGTACATAGAAAACTGGACTGAAGATAGATTAATTTAGGTGATGAAATAATTAAATAATTGACCTCGCACATTGCCAGACCAGTGTTGACATAAAAGTTGAGGCTTATTCACTATACCTGAGTGTGTTGGTGTAGTTGAGCTCTCTCTTGAAGCGCACCAGGAGCCAGCGAAAGCAGAAGTAAAAATTGGCAGAGTCTCGCACCTCCAGGTATGACATAAGCTCTGGGTCCACCAATCTTACTATCTGATGCATGTCCTTCAGTTGCTGCTTCATCCCACTTTGGTCCATATCAAAGTTACGGTACTGTAGGGAGAAGTAGTAATGTTAAATACAGTATGGTACCGAGTGAGATTAACCCTTCGAACTCGGCTGTCCTCTTATACTCCACACCAAACTTTCACCATGGAACTTGGGTGTCCTCTTAAACTCCCGCGCTCTAAATTTTCATAACACAACAACCAGACGACATAGCGATGTTCGGTCAACGCCAGGATCAAGACAACAGGAAGTACTTGATTTTCACATTAACCCTTTCACGCTTATGACGCAATTTTGAGCCTCTTAGGGATACTTTAAAGCCTTTGTTACTATCAGGGGTATTTAGAAACCTTTAGTTTAGTTACTTCAACCTCTGCAGTTGTCTTTGAGTTAGCTGTGGGCAGAAAACTAATTTTGGAGAGGTAATTATAAGAGTGAGAGAACTCTATTTCTTATTGCTAATCTGGCAACCTCTGCATCATAAAAGTGTGAAAGAGTTAAACTAATCTTTCTACCTATTACCATTGCTTAGCTATTAAGGCCATAAGGCCCCATAAGGGCCAATTCAGTGGGTGTGGAGCGTAAGAGTACAGCCGAGGATGAGAGGTTAAGAATGAATGTCTCGAGTCGGCCACCCTGTTGATCACGAGGTCCAGGGTTCGAATCCTGGGTGGGTTGTATGAGGTTTTTCTTAAGTGGCATTACTTGATATAAAGATCATACTTACTAGACCTTAATCAGTACATTTACTTTAATTTGTTGATGATTACCGGGTATGGAATTTATGAAGATGATAATGCAGAGGTAAATAGGAATGGCAAGGCTGATAAGATGGTAATGTTGATGGAACCAGGCCCACGATAATACAGTACAGTACTGTAGTCCAAACCGGATATTGTGTGTCCAGACATTTACGGTACCTCTGTCTTTCGAAGTTTGGCCATTTGTGCTATTTTCAACAGAAAGGGAGAGTGAGCACCTTCCCAGGAGTAAACTACAGCCCAAAGATGAACAAGTATGATGTATGTAACTATGTATAACAGTAAATAGACAAAATAGTGACTAAAATTCCCTACCAAGGTAGGGAATTCCAAAGATAAAGCAGTGCATAAATGAAGACGATTTAATTGATGATGAGTAGGACTATGATGATGATGAATACATAATAAATCAATGAGCACTAACCACCATGTCCATATAACCGACGAAGCACCAGAATGCAGTGGGCTCACTCTGTGTCACATACAGGATGGGGGCTAACAGGTCGCTCATACCCTGCACGTAACCCAGGTCAAAGTTGTACATCACGTAGGTCATCAGGATGTCATGGAGTGCTGTCACGTTGGAGTTGTGTTCACCCTCGTAAAACGGGTGATTGCGATCTGTTCTGTTTACGTCTTTCTCTGTCAAGGGGGAAAGATTGGTATGTTTTACAACATACTGTACAGTACCGGTACATACATATAATTTTAAAGATAAAGTGGTCCCCACGAGGTGCTGTTTCAGTCTCACGTCCTAATGGCAGCATTCCTGACAACCTATCCTACCTCAGCCCAACTCTACTCACCTCAATCAAACTTAATAAACCGTTGAATGAACCTAGCCTACAAAAGAATTGAAGTTGTATCCATGCACAGTAATGACTACAGTGTTTATTATTAAGGCACACAGTTTTAACACTTTAGGAGTCCTCTTTACAATAATCAGTACCAAAATACTCCTTGCCATGGATTGGAAGAGGAAGAGTTACTTTAGCTGGGTTAGCTTAGGTATTTAAGTCACTGGATGACACTTTCTCATAAAATTTACAAGCTGAAAACATACAAAATCTGCCTCTTATAAGTCTTAATGCATGTGAAAATTGCCTAGTTTTATCCACATATAGTGTACCATCCCACAAGATCACATGCCTCGAGAAGCCACAAAGCAAAATACTCTCTCTCTCTTAACCATTCCATCCTTCACATTATCCGGTACTGATCAAACCATGCCTCTCCTTACAACCAGCCTTTGTATTTACTGATCACACTATACCTCTTCATATTTATTTAACAAATAACACCTCTTTCTACTTTCCAAACTAAACATCATCTAACATATTAATCAAGCTGCACCTCTCCTTGAACTCGGTAAACCTTGTCACTAGGGCGGGTGTGATAGTGTGCCACTGGTGCTTCATGGTGTTAGTACAGGTCATCTTATAACCTGTTTGTCTTTTCTTACAACCATTCCTTCCTTCAAATATGCCGAAACCAACCAAACTAATCTCTTTTTACAACTATTTCTTCACACTTAGTAATCAAATTATGCTTCTCCTTACTAACCCGTACAAATCAAACTACCATAACTTGCCTCTTCTTACTTACTAATCTAACTAAAGTAAAGCTTTCCTTTAAATTATGCTTTCACACTTACCTATCAAACTGCGCCTCTCCTTGAACCCATTAAACCTGGTTTCCTGGTCGGGTGTGATAGTGCGCCACTGCTGCTTCATGGTGTAATACAGGTCCTCCCGTTGCTTGCGTTTCTCCTCCCGCTGGTTGTGCGTGGCGTTCCAATCGTTGTGACCCAAGAGGTACGACCACACCTCGCGACGTAGGTTTGGATGGAGGCCCTGGGAGAGAAGATTTTGTTTTCAAGCCTTTCAATACAATGACGTTATTTAAGGTTTATCCTTGCTACCAATAGATGAAGGATTTTTTTCTTTTTTTACCAAATTCAGTACAATTATTCAATATTTCCGTTTATCTCGATTTCCATTAGATTAGATTATTCAGTTCATGTAGGACCAGGGAGTTAAGAGCCAAGTTAAATGAGATACAGTACTTTGTAACTCACTGATACCTAGAAGTCCTTTCTAAATAAATTAAATTATCTTATGTTAACCATCATAAAAATTACAATGACTCCAGCATATTCAAAAAATTAATTACAGTAGCCTACAAGTACAGGTACTGTGCTAACTGCTAAGGTTCTAGAGCAGTGGTCTTCATTGCACGGCTTGAGAGCCAGTGGCGGCTCGCAATGACCTGATTGGCAGCTCACAAGAGAGGAGAGAGAGAGTAAAGTCAAGAATTTCAATGGAATTTATTTTTACTAAAGAATTTCAATATAATAATTGTTACTAGTCTTGTTCTATAAATCTGTGACTATGGAAACCCCCAAAAATATGTAATTTAGTTCCTATATATATATTTTGTTCTGCTTATCCTTGTGGCTTATTTGCCTTATGCAGCTCTCACTCTGAATATGTCCTGAACTTTTGGCTCTCTTGAAAACACTAGTGAATAACACTACCCTAGAGGCAATATTAATATGGTATTTGTTGAGAGACTGCTCCATGTTTTGCACAGGTATGTCTTAGTCACCTGATGGTCTTCATGCTGCAAGGTCCCCTACAGTATCTCTACCAAGACTGTCAATTCTCCTAGCTCTGTGATCCCCCCTCAGGGCCTTAACCAAAGTCAAACGACTTAAAACCAGGCTGCCATTGTAGTTGCTATATGCGTTTAGCAGCTGGTGCAATTGGTCTGCAAAGGGTTTTGGGTTGGCTTATAGGTCTTGCTGCTGAGACAGCCATAGCCTGGCTGATCATCGGTGAAAGTCCAAATTAGAACTTTCAGGGTTATAGTGCTTGTGTATCATTATGTTGTTGTTGTTGTTGTTCCCTAAGCTGCCTGGCCGAACAGCCCCGAGTCCTTAAGGAGGGCCATGGCCACGGTCGGGCTCTCCCACAGAGCTCTCAAATAGTGTAAATTGTGTTGTTGGCGTAAGTGGTTGTGTGAAATGCAGTCTTCTATGATGTGTTTTATGGTATGGGGTGCTGTGTTACAACCCGGGCAGGTGTCGACGACGGAGTCATCCAGTCTCTTCTGATAGCTCAGAAGAGCTGGATGGTGTCCGCATCTCAGCCTGGCCAGGTGGACTCTGTCCTCGCAAGGAAGGGAGGATTCAGAAGGATGGATTTCGGGAGGTCGTGCTTGCAGCTGCGTGTTGTCTATGAGTGAGTGGATGGAACGGCGAGTGATATGAGTATGGATGTGCTTCCGGAAGTTGGTTTGGGGTGGGCAGGGAGGGAGAGAAGACAGTATTTGTGTGTGATAGCGTGTGCTGGGTGTTGTTTTGATATTTCTTGGTGTCTGTGGGTGTGTTGCCATGTAGTGTAGTGGGTGGTGTTGATTCGTGGAGGCTGCTGCCAGGAATTGAGTGCCTCTCATGTCTAGATGATCTTTGACTTTTAGGACTTTGGTTTCTTGATGTAGGTGATCTGTGGGTGTAGTAGCTGTGCATCCTGTGATGATTTTAAGGGCTTTATTTTGAATAGTCTGTAAGGTCTTATGATGTGTTTCAGCTAGGTTAGAAGCCCAGGCCGGGCTTGTGTATTCCATAACTGATCTTATGTATTGTTTGTAGACTGTGGTGGTGGTTTCTTTGTTGTGTCCAAATTTCGTGTGGGCAAGTGATCTGATGGCGTTAAGTCTGGGTGTCAGACTTAACGCCCTCAGATCACTTGCCCACATTATCATTATTGCTCTCTCTTCTGGGCACCACTTAGTAAGGGCCTTTAAAACCTTGAAGGTCTAGTGCTGTTTGCATACAGCAAATAGGCAGTGATGTGTGGAAAAATTAATTACCAAGATCTCTGTAGAAAAATAACACTTACCCCCTTAAAGATGCGCATGAGTAGTGGGTCAACATCATGTATCCTGCCGTCGTCATCCACATACTGCTGGAACTCATCTTGAGGCAGGGCCGCCAGACGATCCACTACCGGACGCTCACTCAGGTTCCCCTTTTTTGTTAGAAGCTCGTATCCTGTGTGAAGAAAAAAAATTATAATGTCATCAAATTATCCATAGTCAACATTTTACAACAATGTCAATATTTGCACAAGTAAGCTGGGCAAGATCCTGTGTAGCGGGTAGACCTGTTTTTTAGATGCCTATTTACTAAAAAACATTGAACATTATCTTTAACCTAACCTAACCTAACCTAGTATATTAGTGGACTATTTATGAATGTAAAACTTAAAAATATATTGTAACATTACCAAATTATTGAGATATAAATACATGTCCACCCGCTACACAGGATTATACCGTAAGCTGTTATTTACCGTACCTGATGACTTCTTTTCATGATGCTTGGTCCCTTGCATATTTCTTATTCAAGTTACTTTTATCCCATGTTTAAGTCTTCAAGCTAAACCTTTGTATAGCAAAGGATTAATAATATCCATTCTGATTGGGCCACCCCACTACCCATACATGAAGGGGGAAACAAAAAAAGGAGTTGAGGTACCATACAGGTGAAAGTGAGGAGAGAACATACAAAGTTAGTAAAATTCTCTATATCTTCTTTCATCCCCAACAGTTGGGCCTCAGAAAACTATCATCCAATAAATTATATCTTCCCAAACATGAAACCAATCCTTCAAGATGCAAATTTGTCCCATTGGCATTGATTATAATCAATAAAATCTGCCAATTTTAATATAAACCCAACTGAAAATGTAACTCACAAGGTTAATTTCAAAGGGAAGAGATTACCTACAAATTTAACCAGACAGGGAACACACATGTTTATAAAGAAACTAACCTGGTTCTAGATCCTCGAATCCGTTGAGACTGTGGAAGAGCTCAGCAACATCTTCCTCCCCCTCACTCTCTCGCACGTAGCCCTCCTCACCACTGTACACTGTAAATAAGTTTAATTCACTTAGATCACCAGTTTGACTGGAGTTTGTTGGGAGAATAACAAAGGGCTGTTCTTGGGCTGCATTATGTGTGGGGGTTGTGAAAGAGAGATTAGTATATGATTGGAAAAATTAGTTATTATACCTTACCTGCAAACACACCCCAGACCCTAAGCAGTGGCCTAGTAGAGCGTCTAATGACACCAATGGCAGGGAAAGGGGCAAAGTGCCATTACAGAAATTAATGTGACATCTTGGGTTGAATTTTACATAAGTTTTGGATAGAGGGAGGGCACTGACAAAGACCTTGATTCTTTCCAGCTTAATGTTTTTTCTTTGTATTTTGACATGCATTAAGATAAATTAATTAGTTTATGCCTATTCAGTAAATAGAGATAGATAGAATTAGTTTATGCAGATCCTGTATGCAGTTTTTGGAGGCTTAGTCCATGTTATCGAGTATGTGTTAACAACACTCCATACTGCTGTAACTCTTACAGCCCCTCTAGCCATTTTTATTACTGAGGTCCTTATGCAATCCCTCATACTATGCCATTTTTTTTTGTCTGCCCGACAGCACTCTACCATCCGTGTGATATATAGCCATGACCTTATCACCCAGTAACCCTCCTATATCCACTCCATATGATCCAACAAACTTAATCTACCTGTTCACAATAATGTACATCTACAATTATTTGTATATCCAATCACTCACAATTCTGCTGTAATCTCTCTCTCTAAGGTTCCAATTGCTGCACATCTATTTCATCATTCTCACCTCAGTATAGCCTACGAGTACTATGCTAACAGCTAAGGTCCTAGAGGCAATATTAGTATGGTATTGGTTGAGAGACTGCTCCATGTTTTGCACAGGTATGTCTTATTCACCTGATGGATGATCTTGATGCGCACGGTCCACTACAGTATCTCTGTTTACTAATATACATCTCCAGTGCAGGCCAGCTATCATTGCCATGCAACATAACACTTATAGCACTAGAGGCATGTAATCTTTCCTTGGTGACAAAAGCTAATCTCTTTATCAATAGAAATACTGTACAGCAAGAAATGTAACAAATCATTGTTTGTTATCAATTTATATATCTGACAACAGAGCTGACTTTTATTCCACTCCCAGCACAGATAACATAATACAATACCTGTAATAACTATATGTAGGCTACACCTTATTTTCAGTTTATACATTTTCTGTACTCAACAGATCTTTGCCCAAAATAAGTTTGTATAATTGGAAAAACTCTACTCACGTAAAGTACTAGAGGTGGCACCCTCCTTTCAACATATTCCCACCCTAATCTGTGCAATGCCCTAAATCAGGATTTCCACTCAACAATTAAACTTTGAAACTCTCTTCCTCAGTATATCTTTCCATTTTCTTATGATTTAGACTCCTTCAAGTTCAGTGTGTCCATGCATTTTGACTCCAACATACCTTGAATTTGGCATTCTATAATTTGTATTAATTTGAAATGACATTAGTTACAGGCAGACTTGTCTTGTGTCTCCTACATTCACATAAAACACACAGTCACACAGTATACCAGTTATTCTCCTGCCCAACCAGCTGCATGTCTGACTGGCATATTTGACACCTTGAGTCACCTCCCTCCTTGACCAGTCATTTATTGGCTGGACGTTGAATTGGTGGTGGCTCCACCAGATATTATTATTAAGCGAGACTCCAAGAATAGCGATCTATGTTTATCCTATCTGGTCTACAGAATAAAGTTGTATGTATGTATGTATATACGCAGGCACATACCCCATTGCTGGGGGTGGCCGACTCATGGCGAGCCCGAACAGAAACAACAATTAAAATTAAAATTCTTAGGGTCCGGGACCACTTTCGCATTCCCTCGCCCCTTACTCTGTCTTGTGAAATATGATAATTTTATAAAGGGAGGATTCCCAGGCCCTTGACCCCAGAAGGAAAAGTAGGACAGTACATACATATAATGGTTTAACATAATTTTCTATATATAATATATAATATATAATATATAATATATAATATATATAATAATATCTATAATAATATCTATGGTTATGGGCTGGTCTATCAGAGTGAGAACTGAGCGATCTCTGCCACTCTGCCATACCCATAGCTTACTCTGACTGTTCCTTTTACTTATATATTTTCTAGATCTCGAGTGACGGCGTCTCTTCCGTGGATTGACCTCCCAATCTACCAAGATTGGAAGCCAAAGCGTCACGTTTTTCCCTTGCCCCTCAACTTTCTCTTCATAATTGCTGAGGGGCACAGGGCCCTGGGTGGAGCTTTGGTTTTCCGGGCGTTTCTGCACCCTCCTCAGCTCCCCGCCATGGAGTGGCTTCGGTCACCCAGGCTTTATTGTGGTCGGCAGGAAGGGTTCTGTGGGGGCGCTCAGTTATGGCCTTGGCCGTGCTCTGGGCCTTGGGGCTGTTCGGCCAGGCAGCTTGGGGAACAACAACAACAACATAATTTTCCATTACATACATTGTAACGGCTCAGACGTGGTCGTCTTTCCAGTTGGAATATAATGTAACAAAGTCCCGTCACAACACCGCCCCATCAGGTCATCACTTTGGCTGATAGGTATATAAGTTTGGCATAGTGCTAACCGTGCCACAGCAAGACTCAACTAAGCCCAACTGCAAACCACACCAGCCTCAACAGTGCTACAAGACAGTACCATACCAAGACCTTCCTGTACATTAGGCAACGTGGACTTAGAAAAAATAATCCTGCCACAACACTGCCCCACCATGTAAACACTGTGGCCGACTCTGGTGTGGCACCCAACAACGCCCAGGTAAGATTATTAAAGTCCCCTGTGGCACCTATCCGCACCCCACCAGCCTCAGCAGTGCTATACCAAGACAGTGCCTTTTTTTGTACAGTAATGACTCAAATGGATTAAAGTTAATCGTGGTAATTATCCTATATGGTCTACAGATTGAATCTAATCACAATAATTATTTTAGAATCATGTCTATTTCTCTATTTAGATAAATATTAGATCGCCTTTTATTGTTAAAAGAAAGTACATTATTTTCATATTTTCTGGAGTGTGGGGTTGGAATTTCCCATCTCCAGTAGATTTTCTACAAACACACAAAAGAGCAACAGCCGGTAGTGAAGAAATGTTTGCATTACTGTGGCTCACCTCAACCAGGAGGGAGGTGGCTATTCTGTGAAAAAAAAAAAACATATGTAGCTCTTCATATCACATTACAGTACTGTACTTGTAACTATCATAACCCTTAACTTAAAGAGACCAGTTGAAATTATTTGTTATGTGAATGGTTTGTCTTGGCAGGCAATCCATCTTTGGGAAGAGAAACCCTGAACACTAATAGTTTGTCTTGGCAGGCAATCCATCTTTGGGAAGAGAAACCCTGAACACTATCTCTTTAACACTCAGATCATCCCATGTAGTCTTACAACTGGATCCTCAGACTTCATGGCAAGCCTTTCAGTCTTTTTCATTTTATTTTGGCTACTATTTGAAGATTTTATTCAGTTTAGAAAATACCTCTAGCAATTGAAAAGGCTATAAACTATCACAATTGACCTATTCACATAGAACTGCACTGGCTGCCAGTAAGAGCAAGAATAGAATTTAAGTTGTGTTTGGTGACTTTTAAGGTTCTCAAATTTGGTGAGCCTAGGTACCTTGCGGAGCTGCTCAGGCGCCCACCGGCACACCATGGTGTAGTTGTGCGTCATGACAATGACCCTTTTCGTCTTGATGAACCAAGGGCTTTCCAGCAGTCTTCTTTCTTTGAGAGGTCATTCTCCTACATGGCTCCGAGGTTGTATAACAGGTTGCCGCTGTCCATGAGACAACTGAGTTCTGTTGAATGCTTCAAGAGACAACTTAAGACTTTTCTCTTTGAGAGAAGCTATGATCTTGAGAGAGGTGTCATGACAGATGGCTACAGAGTTTAGGCTGTTTTGCCACTGCTAGTGATTGTTAAATGTGTGTTGTATATAAGCCTTCTTTTGATGCATTGATTTTGTTCTTTTTTCTTTCTCTTTCCGAGCGCTAGTGAATTCTTCGGAAAAATTGGCACTTATGAGAAATAAGTAACATGCTTATTATTATTATTATTTTAACTACCATAGAGCCTTCCTTAGCTGCATTAAATGTTCTAAGTATAGCTAGAATTAAATATAAGATGTCATTTGTACTAAAAGGGTTAAGGAGGGTTTATATTAACAATGTTCCCCTTAATCCTTCCACTTCTCTGATCTGGCAATTTCTGAAATATACTTTTATGCACTAGGCTACAACACTTATCACTTTATCATTGCCCTTTGGAACCTGTGGAGTTTCAAAGATAGAATCACCAGATATCACCCCATGCTAACAAGTATTGTACGGTTGGAGGTTTTGCCTGTGTCTTACGAAGGCCTATGAATGATCAACTATGCGGATGAGGGGGCACCCACTTCCATCCTTTCACAGTAGCAGGACAGACTCAGGCCATTAGATTCAGAACGGGTGCCCCAAATTATTAACTATGATGCAGATTTTGTTTGAGAGTTTTGTTTGTGTTTTGTACTATTGTTGATATCTTGTCAAATTGCAAATTAAATTCAAGATTAAATTTAAATATTAATTGTAGCTTCTTTATTCATACAGAATTTAGTAAAATTTACCAGAACGTCTCAGACTTCCCAAATTGACTAATTCCTTGAACGTGACGATAGTGCGTTGTTATATGTGCGATTAGTTTGCTTGGGAAACAGATTAACTTGCTCATGTAGTAATGTACACCTTATGTGGTGGATTGTGTTCTTTTATTTATAAATAATGATTTTGCTTAAGCGTTGTTTCCACATAGCGATTTTGATAAGTTGTTTGATCTTTTTACTGAATTGGTCCAAGTTTTGGTTTGTTTATTTTGCAAGTTTTACAATTTTATTTTGTATTGCTAGGGATCAAAAGTGAGCAGTGGATATGAACACTCCCTTTTTTTTTGAGCAGGTAAGGGTAGAAACCCTATCATAATAAATAACACCCCGTTCTTAACATTAATCATAAATTATTGAGCAGGTAAGGGTAGAAACCCTATCATAATAAATAACACCCCGTTCTTAACATTAATCATAAATTACAAACCCCAATATCCTTGAATAAACTAATGAAAGCATATGGTCCTCCCGGAATTCGAACTTGGGACACCACACCCAGAACATAAGCACCTAAACCATAACACCACCAATACAGTTAAAGGTTGAGTACACAATCACGATTAATATCCATTTTCGAATTTTGGACATCAATCTAATCATGTACTCAGACCCAACTGCATTATGGAAAGTGTAATGTTTTAGTGAGAGGAAAGAACATTGAATGGAGGTTGGTCTACCTCCGCCATATTGGTGCCACTGGTGTCATTAGCCTCTCTTTACACTCAAATATGTCCATACCAATATCAAACATTTGGCACGTTATTTCCAAATAGCGATTTTGATAAGTTCTTTTGCCTTTATATTGTATCGTCCCCATTTTGGTTTGTTTATTTTTCAAGTTTTACAATATAATAATAATAAATACTGGTACAGGATTATGATTTAGTCTATGGATATCAATTCTACATGATCAAAATAAAATATCAACCTGTTACTTGATCATTACAGCACCAGTATGGTGTCCACAGAAAGAGATGGCCACTCTCTCGTACTACAGGCCCTCTTGGTGCGGGGTGACAGAGGTTAATTCTGGTGGTTTTGATAGTTTCCATAGTCCCCCATTACCGTACAGTACCCATATGTAAATCTTAAGCCTTCATCTAGGACAATGAAGCTGCAGCATTTCAAAAATAATTATTTATTGAATATGCTTTCAAGCTTCAGTAGTGTGAATACAATTTGATATTACAGAATTCTGTTCTCCACATAATACTGAACATTATGGTATGCTATAATTCAAGTTAATTAAGCTTTCTCAAAATATCCACAAGCTTTTTCTGTAGCAATAAGTACACAAAGTGATTAATGAAAATGTACAGTTAAAAGGAAAAGCTCCTTTCCACATTTTCTCTGAATCAACTCAAAATGTAAAGCAATTGAAAACAAACATTTGGAAGCGACAAGCAAAACATTAAAATAATTACCGGTTACTAATGTCAGTTGTCTGTAAATGGATGCTATATTGTACTACAGGAATTATAAGTATAAATAATCTATTGATTGCTGTAATGTTAGGGTCTACAACTAATAAGAGACTAGAAAATAAAGAGATTCATAATGAAATTCACTCATGTACATGGTACCTTTGACATGCATTTAAACAAATAAAGTCGGTTAGCAACCATTCCTGTGCTTCAAAAAACTACCTACAGTACTGTATACAGTAAACAATAAAAAATATCTATAAACAAATGAAAAGTTACCCATTTAACTTTCCAATAAGTTTAAACAAAAACAATTCTGCAGACAGCCCTCGACTGCTTAGAAATACCCTCCAGGGGAAGTATAACCAAAGATGCCATAAATTACGGAATATCGAGAGGCAACATAGCGATGAATTAATAACTTATTCCTTGCCCACGACATAATACATAGGAAAACTAGACTACCAGTATCATAAGTCATCTATCTATCTATCTATCTATTGCCAGACGCCATGATCCCCGGAGGGATGGCCACGAATGAATCGCCCTCATGCACCTATGCCCCCAGTCAGTTGACGGCCCTCCTCCCATCCAGCACCGCTTTCACGCATACTGTATACTTCTTAACTCTATCTTTCTACCTCTCCCTCTCTGTCCTTCCACTTCACTCTCGTACACTCTCTTAGTCATTCTCTCGCTTCCCATATGTTCCACATGGCTGAACCATCTCAAGGTGTTCACACTTGCCAGCACATCTACATCCACACCACACCGCTCTCGTACTTCCTCATTCGTCTGTCTATCCCTCCATGTAACTCCGCACGCACTTCTCAAGTAACTCATATCCACCTCTCTTAATCTTGGTTTGTGTCTCTCCAACAACGTCCATGCTTCACTCCCGTACATCAATGTCGCGATTACCACACTATCGTGCAAGGACTTCTTTACTTCCATGCTGACCACTCTATTTCTTGTTACTGCTTTCAGCATTCTTACAACTCTCTTCCCCTGCTGCACCCTCTCTCACACTTCTTCCTCCATACTCCCATCCTTACTTAACACACTGCCTAAATACTTAAATGAGCTGACATTTTCCATAGCCTGACCGTTCAACCTCACCTCACACTCTGTGACTGCACCCCTTTCAAAGACCATAACCTTACTCTTCCCCACATTTACCTCTGATTCCATTTTTCACACACTGTTCCAAACATATTTACCAGACCCTACAACTCCCAATCACTATCACTCATCAGAACTGTAGGATCAGCAAACAGCAGTACAGGCAACTTCCATGTATCTTCCCCTAATCAGCGGTACAGCAACATCCACTGCTCTTTCTTGTATTTCTTTCATGACTCCATCCATATATATATTGAACAACCATGGGGACATCACAAACCCAAAATTCAGATAAAAGAACTCGCTCTGTTCATTCACCACATGTACCGACACCTTTGCACCCTCATACATGCTCTTCAATGCTTTCAGCAACTTGCTAGCTACTCCTTATATTCTCAGTACTTTCCGGACCTTCTCTATCAACTCTGTCATAGGCCTTCTCCAAGTCCATAAAGGCAGCATACAACTTTTGTTCCTTCTCCAGATATTTTTCCAGAACACATTTCAAGGCAAAAATCTGGTCTACACATCCTCTTCCCTTCCTAAACCCGCTCTGCTCGTCACCTACCCATTTCTCCGTTCTCACTCTCTCGATCACTACCCTACGGTACATCTTCATAAGTCATAATACCCAATTATGACTTGTAAAATCCACCTACTAAACGAGACAGAGAAGGGGCGAGCGTGTTCCTGAAACCTAAGAATTGTAACTTAAATAAAGGTTGTTTCTGTTCGGGCTCTGTCTCAAGTCGGCCACCCCCAGCAATGAGGTATAGGCCTATGCTTGAGTATATACGTACATACATTTCTAATGATTAAAGGTGCTATAATTACAATTTTAGGACTTGGGATATGACTGTCTGAGGTAGATGAGGCTTACAGTAGTAAACATTCTATTCAGCCCTAAGACTTGGTTCACACCTAGGGCTATTTTATATCCTCATACACTTTTTACTCAATAAGGTAAGCTTAACAAAAAAAAATATAAAACTAGGAATGTTTTTTTTATCACTTGTATCGATAAAATATAAAAACTTGAGTTATTGAACTCTATTTCTGGTTTCACCAGAGTACAACTGAAATTAAATTAAGTTTCCAACTTTCCAATAATAATAAAAGCAACAATAATCGTAATAACATTCACTCTAAGATCAGAGTTCCCCTATCTCTACAAACTGCCATACTATTAATTAACATTGTTCTTAACAACAATAACCAAATACTATACATAAAGCCACAATTATAACTGGACAGTAGTCAGAAGCTATTGTATAGGGCCTAATAATTATCTCTCTCTTTCCAATCCAATCAATCACATAATTCAAATATAAATGCAAAGATACCGGAGGATAAGATGTGTTTATTGAGAAGGGCTTTTTATGGATGCCACTAGGATAAGTCTGATTATTAGGGTAAATTATATGCCATAAGGCGTCAATAAAGCTGCAAAAAAAAAAAATAATAAAATAAAAAAATAAGGTTAACCCACTGAGCCTCAGCTAGTTATAAATAAATGTACCACCAGGGACCAGCAGGTTTTGAAAAAAAAAAAAAAATCCAGAAATAATAACGAATGGGTTAGGAGTGAAGGAAAAAACCACACAAAAACAATCAAAAAGGTAAAAAATTGGTCCTACGGAGCCCCCGAAAGTCGATTTTACAAGAGTAAAAAATTGAAAGCAAAAACACCCAAAAACCATGTTTTTGCGCGCTCACGCGCACGTGGTTGGACTTTGAGAGTTTTCAACCATTGGCAAGGTTGTGTAGGATACTTACACAGTTCCCATACAAATCTGAGCCCTCTAGGTGCCATAGGACCGGAGTAATTAACATTGACGACACGTTGTCGCCGCTGGGGTTTAGCGTTACATACATTGCCGACGACGCGTTGTCGTCGCTGGGGTTCAGTGGGTTAATAATATCAATATTAATAGATAATAATATGAACATTAGCAAATAGCAAATACCCTACATACTCAGGGTTCAGCCATCTTAGCTCCAAACTTACAGACGGTATCGTAGAACTTGGAGAGGGTCCCCATGGTGGTGGTGTAAGGGTCGCGCTTCAGGTTATTTAGGAAGCCCCAAACTCGCTGCTGAGTACTACTCCACTGACCTGCCCCACCGGCCCCCATGCCCGGGCCGCGTCGCATGGGCACCAAGTTCATAGACGCTAGTTCCTGGTCCTGGGCTGCTTGATGTTTGTTGCTGATTAGGTACAAGTTGCCATCTTTCTCGGATCTGAATAAAAAAAATAGGGTAGTAGTAGAACATAACGGTACCGATGTTACAAATGAAAAAGCCACACACCTATTGTATCAATCTACAGCATTTAGATCTTTACTAGGAGTTATTTATACACATGGAATTTCACAAATATTATGCGAGTACTGTACATACAGAATCAATTAAACCCCACATATATACATGTGTGCAAACAGAAATGTCATACCCCAGTTGAGACTTAAACCTAGGAAAAGGAGCCATGCATCTTACCCACTTCTTATTCATTAACTACTCACTTATAATGTAACATTTATAAAATACAAGAACAATACTACACACTGGTACAGTCAAAATCAACAGTTCGCTGAAAAACTTTAAGATTATTTGTGTGAAATTTAACTCGACACTTCTAGGACATGAAACAAAAAGAGTCCATCACAAGCTATTAGTGATAAGCGAGGAGTGTCAAGGAACAGTGGTAGTAAATTAAAATGACATATTATATCTTCTTTTGATAGGCCTAAGTTCGTTTGTCTTTACATTGAATTGTCCCTGTTTTGGTTTGTTTGTTTTGCAAGTTTTACATTATAATTCCAAGAGTAAGATTCTCGGTGAAGTATAGATTTTGACTGTATATCACCCAATTCATAAAGTTAACCTCTTCTGTACCGGCGACGTTCTTTTCACTTTATTTTGGCTACTATTAGATGATTTTATGCAGCTTAGGAAGGGTCTACCAAATTAAAAAGCTACAGACTATCTCCATAAATCCGTTGAGCTACCATATATCCTACCTGAGGGGAGGCTGAAGCTTTGACCCCCAAGTCAGCCTGTATAAGAGATTGTGTTTCTGGCATTATACCATCTTATTACCAATGGAAATACTAAGACTCGCTGAAAAAATCAGCTCTGTATGTGCGCGCGCAGAATTTCATTGAAATATTTGTAAAATCATCTTCTCACTCAAAATTGTTCAAATTTCCCGCAATTTTAGCATGGCGTATTCTACCTGCATCCCCTACAAGAAAATTATCTAATTTTACCATATTGCATAATAGAAGGGGCTGAAAAAAAAATATAATATATATATGTTTTTTTTTAGCCAACATTTCAACCTAAACAATGTCGAATCTTGAAAAATATGTGAGATAATGCCAGTATCTCTGCATTTTCCAGTTGCTATATAGTCCTATATGTAGTGTGTAAAAGGGGAATGAATTTGAGCAATAAACACAAAAGTAGATGATCTCGTAAGTGCCAAAATAGGATCTCTGGCAAGCTAAAATCAATGATTTTCACACACCAAAATACAATTTTAGAGAGATAGAATAGTTAATCCTCCTTAGAAAACGTTTTCTATCATGGCGCGCACATAGACGATGGAGTTTAATGGCCAACTAAAAAAAAATTCATCAGGGGCAAGCTTTGTAGAATTATTTTAGACAATTATTTGCCAAAATCCATGATATTGGAGCCCCCCCAAGGGGGTGCTAGGGATGTCATATGGGTGTTTATGCCCTCATATGATCATTTCTATTGCTTACAGAATCCCTATAGACTACAGACACAAAAAACAAAATTTGGGTGGCTGAATTTTTTTTTTTAGTTTTTCGGGGGTCGAGGTCGAACCCCCGGCACGGGGGGTTATGGATGCAATATGTTTTTTTGTTCCCTCCTATGCTATTCTCCTATGTTGAAAGAAGCATTATAGAACAAGAAAAAAACAAAAAACATTGATTTCTGGGCTCAGCGGAGGGTTCAGCCTCCCCTAATTAAATTAAGCCTAGGAAAAGGAGCCATGCATCTTACCCACTTCTTATTCATTAACTACTCACTTATAATGTAACATTTATAAAATACAAGAACAATACTACACGAAGAAAGGTGTAAGCATCTTGGCCTCCAGACACTAAGTGACCGCAGAAAACGAGGGGACATGATAGAAACATACAAACTTCTACACGGCTTTGAGGACATACCATACACCAGGTTTTTCCAGAAAAATAACAACCACCTACAGGGCCACTCGCTGAAACTCTCCAAACCAGACCACTGGAGAACGACACTGAAGGGGAATTGGTTCTCTATCAGAGTCATCGACAAGTGGAACGCACTCCCAGAGAGTGTGGTTACAGCGCCAACGATTGCCACTTTTAAAGCCAGATACGACAAACATAATAACATAACCTAGTTAATATTGGCTGACCAGTCTTTGGAGGTGGGGTTCACACAAGAAGCCTGCTTCTTAATTCCCCACTATCATTCAATAGATAAGCACACACTGGTACAGTCAAAATCAACAGTTCTCTGAAAAACTTTAAGATTATTTGTGTGAAATCTAAAGGGACAATAACTCGACACTTCTAGGACATGAAACAAAAAGAGTCCATCACAAGCTATTAGTGATAAGCGAGGAGTGTCAAGGAACAGTGGTAGTAAATTAAAATTACATATTATATCTTCTTTTGATAGGCCTAAGTTCGTTTGTCTTTACATTGAATTGTCCCTGTTTTGGTTTGTTTGTTTTGCAAGTTTTACATTATAATTCCAAGAGTAAGATTCTCGGTGAAGTATAGATTTTGACTGTATATAATGTATACTGTATATCACCCAATTCATAAAGTTAACCTCTTCTGTACCGGCGAAGTTCTTTTCACTTTATTTTGGCTACTATTAGATGATTTTATGCAGCTTAGGAAGGGAGTCTACCAAATTAAAAAGCTACAGACTATCTCCATAAATCCGTTGAGCTACCATATATCCTTCCTGAGGGGAGGCTGAAGCTTTGACCCCCAAGTCAGCCTGTATAAGAGATTGTGTTTCTGGCATTATACCATCTTATTACCAATGGAAATACTAAGACTCGCTGAAAAAATCAGCTCTGTATGTGCGCGCGCAGAATTTCATTGAAATATTTGTAAAATCATCTTCTCACTCAAAATTGTTCAAATTTCCCGCAATTTTAGCATGGCGTATTCTACCTGCATCCCCTACAAGAAAATTATCTAATTTTACCATATTGCATAATAGAAGGGGCTGAAAAAAATATATAATATATATGTTTTTTTTTAGCCAACATTTCAACCTAAACAATGTCGAATCTTGAAAAATATGTGAGATAATGCCATTATCTCTGCATTTTCCAGTTGCTATATAGTCCTATATGTAGTGTGTAAAAGGGGAATGAATTTGAGCAATAAACACAAAAGTAGATGATCTCGTAAGTGCCAAAATAGGATCTCTGGCAAGCTAAAATCAATGATTTTCACACACCAAAATACAATTTTAGAGAGATAGAATAGTTAGTCCTCCTTAGAAAACGTTTTCTAACATGGCGCGCACATAGACAATGGAGTTTAATGGCCAACTAAAAAAAAAATCATCAGGGGCAAGATTTGTAGAATTATTTTAGACAATTATTTGCCAAATCCATGATATTGGGGCCCCCCCAAGGGGGTGCTAGGGATGTCATATGGGTGTTTATGCCCTTATATGATCATTTCTATTGTTTACAGAATCCCTATAGACTACAGACACAAAAAACAAAATTTGGGTGGCTGAATTTTTTTTTTTTAGTTTTTCGGGGGTCGAGGTCGAACCCCCAGCACGGGGGGTTATGGATGCGATATATTTTTTTGTTCCCTCCTATGTTGAAAGAAGCATTATAGAACAAGAAACAAAACAAAAATGATTTCTGGGCTCAGCGGAGGGTTCAGCCTCCCCTAATTAAATTAAGCCTAGGAAAAGGAGCCATGCATCTTACCCACTTCTTATTCATTAACTACTCACTTATAATGTAACATTTATAAAATACAAGAACAATATTACACGAAGAAAGGTGTAAGCATCTTGGCCTCCAGACACTAAGTGACCGCAGAAAACGAGGGGACATGATAGAAACCTACAAACTTCTACACGGCTTTGAGGACATACCATACACCAGGTTTTTCCAGAAAAATAACAACCACCTACGGGGCCACTCGCTGAAACTCTCCAAACCAGACCACTGGAGAACGACACTGAAGGGGAATTGGTTCTCTATCAGAGTCATCGACGAGTGGAACGCACTCCCAGAGAGTGTGGTTACAGCGCCAACGATTGCCACTTTTAAAGCCAGATACGACAAACATAATAACATAACCTAGATAATATTGGCTGACCAGTCTTTGGAGGTGGGGTTCACACAAGAAGCCTGCTTCTTAATTCCCCACTATCATTCAATAGGTAAGCACACACTGGTACAGTCAAAATCAACAGTTCGCTGAAAAACTTTAAGATTATTTGTGTGAAATCTAAAGGGACAATAACTCGACACTTCTAGGACATGAAACAAAAAGAGTCCATCACAAGCTATTAGTGATAAGCGAGGAGTGTCAAGGAACAGTGGTAGTAAATTAAAATGACATATTATATCTTCTTTTGATAGGCCTAAGTTCGTTTGTCTTTACATTGAATTGTCCCTGTTTTGGTTTGTTTGTTTTGCAAGTTTTACATTATAATTCCAAGAGTAAGATTCTCGGTGAAGTATAGATTTTGACTGTATATAATGTATACTGTATATCACCCAATTCATAAAGTTAACCTCTTCTGTACCGGCGACGTTCTTTTCACTTTATTTTGGCTACTATTAGATGATTTTATGCAGCTTAGGAAGGACGTCTACCAAATTAAAAAGCTAAAGACTATCTCCATAAATCCGTTGAGCTACCATATATCCTTCCTAAGCTACATAAAATCGTCTAAATGTAGCTGAAGCCCAATAACCAAAGACGTCATCGGTACGGAAGGAGTTAAGCAGTCAGCTCTCATCGGACTTACTGTTTGACAGCAACATATCTGAGAAGAACCTCCACGAAGCAAAAGACAGAGCCGGACTGGAAGGCGAGGGCGGGGTGGGTTGTACCATCACGCTGGATCAGTACTAACGTTTTGGCATCACTAATCTGGAAACAATAAAACATAGTAGTAAGGGAGTATGGTTTAATTTTTGGTCATTTATTTGTCACTTGAGGCATGCTATGCTTACTAGTACCTATCCAATAGCACTATCGTTAGTGAGTGCTATTTGTATTTTTTACTATTGTTAATGTCTTGTCAGGTTGCAAATTTGATTTTCATAATCATTTTGACACTAATTGTAGTTTCTTTATTGATGCAGAGTTTAGTTAAAATTTACCAGAACGTCCCGGACTTCCCAAATTGAACAATTCCTTGAACGTGACGATAGTGTGTTGTTATGTGTGCGATTAGTTTGCTTGGGAAACGTATTAACTTGCTCATGTAGTAATGTACACCCTATATGGTGGATTGTGTTCTTTTATTTCATAAATTTTATTTTAGTAAGCGTTGTTTCCACATAGCGATTTTGATAAGTTATCTTGCCTTTATATTGTCTTTGTTCAAGTTTTGGTTTGTTTAGTTTGCAAGTTTTACATTTTAATTAAACCAATTGAGGAAAATTGCATTGAAGTTATGAAGGTAAGACACCACTTTCATACATGGGTGTACTAGACAGTACATGTATGAAACTAATATTTCACAGAAAAACAGCTTACCTTATAACTACGAAGATCTACCAACTCTATGGAGATGGGGCGGACATTTCTCTTGGGTGTGGAGATCTCAACGGAATCTGAAAAATTTACATTAGATAGGGATTACAGTACACTCCAAGACAAAATTATGTGTTGATATGAACCCTCAAACAGCACAAACAAACCTTAAAAATGTAATTACTGCATACATACATACACGATCTACAGTATACGTGTGTAGGGCATTTTTTTGTTCACCTTATGGCGGCACTCTAGGCAGCTCAATCTCTGGTACCGTTATCCCTCTTAGTTAGTCCATTGGCTGCGAGATGAGTTTGTACTACCTGATCTAACTGGCTAATTAAACCCAACCCCCTTTTTACAGGCAGTACAAAGGAAACTACCGCTCTGTATAGCAGTTCCAAGTTTATTGCCACTGATCATGATTTTCGTCTTGCCTACATTCACTCTTAATCCCTTATCTGCCATTCCTTCCCGCCACCTTAGGAACATCGTCTCAGCTTTCGTCGCACTGTCAGCGATCAGTACCAGGTCATCTGCATAGAGCAGTTCCCTAGGCAGTTATAGAATGGCAACATATTCATCAACCTTCCTCATCCGTCTATAATTATAGGACCTAATGTAAAACTTGCAAAATAAACAAACCAAAACTTGGACAAACACAGTAAAAAGACAAAACAACTTATCAAAATTGCTACAGTAGAATCTCGCATCCCACGATTTATTGGTGCCGAAATATTACCGTGGGACCGGAATTCGTGGGATGCAGAGTATTAAAGTAATGGGGAAAATTACAAAAGTACTGGAGGCTATCGTCGGGCGACTATTGACCATCACTTTACATGCCAATAATCCAAAGTAAGTTGCTTTAACCCTCCAGCCTCGGCTACGCATTCTATAATACCGGTATATCCCCACAACCTGGGGGATTTGGCCGAAAAAACGTCTCGCCTAGGCTACCGTATCTTTGTTATTTTGACTGCTTCCGCATTCCAGCGCATCCCCTAGCGTAGATGTGTTTCGTACCTGTAGAATGGCGTTGAGTAGAGCTCTCTAAGTCAACTGGTTCAGTTGTGATGATGATTTCCGTGGAGAGAACTTTGTGGCAATGTCAGCCAATTTTCACTACTTAACAATAACACAGCCACACACGAACAAGCGACGCCTTACCAGCTGTTGTTTACATGCGTCGGACGGACGCCTTTCAAAACAAGCTTACAGGCTTTCAAGCTGCTATGAAAAGAAAGGTAAGTAAAACACAAACAAAAAACTTAGAAAAGTTGATGACGTGATTATTGTGATGGATGTGGTGATAGACGGGAGGCGGGTGTTAGATACCACCCTCCGTGGCCCCACTCTCATTTTCCGTCACCCCACCGTCGCCGCCAAAGCCCGTGAAATCATCGTCCATGGCATTAAGTTCGGCGTCCTGTAGAGCTTCCATTAGCTTCCATTAGATGAAGAAATAATACATCTACAGTGAAGAAAGAAAACTGGGGAAGGTGTAAGAAGACCAACGAGGGGCCGATACTTAAGGCTATCCCTCAACATCATCATCAGCTCTGTATCCGTGGGAATCGTGTGGTTTTTCGTGGGATGAGAATTCAGGTAGCCATTGGATAGTACCGTGGGATGCGTAATCGTGGGATCGAAATGCGTGAGATGCGTGACTCTACTGTATGTGGAAATAACGCTTTAACAATATAATAATTTATATATAAATGAACACAATCAACTAATGTCATTAATAATTGAGTCTACAGTGCATTTAAAAAACTTAACCAATCATACTATCTTAACCCGTTGAGACCCAGCGTCGCACGTGTTGCGTCACGCATCACGTGCGTCCGACATATAAAAAACACTTACGTGGCTCGTATGTGTTCATTTCTCACCATTCTCTTCCATTTTGGCTCAACAAATTTTTTTGAGCTCCCCCCCCCCAACCCCCCACCCAACCCCCCCCCCCAAAAAAAAATGTCAGAGGTGATTTTTTTTTGTTTTTTTTCATTTCTCATCCTTGTCTTCCATTTTAGCAAACAAGGGGACCGGCCGGTTTTTAGGCTTAAAAATCTCGAAATCCTGAAAATACCATTAAGTATTCAAATGTGTTTACTCAACATCTCTTCATAAGCCAGTGAAATGTTATTAGTGAAAACTCATTGATTTTTTTTTTTTTATGTTTTCCAAACTTTTCCGGTATTTCTAAAAACGATATATAGCGAACTTTGAAATTGACAGGCTCAGTAACTACTGGTCGTACGAGGATTGTACACATATACCGGTAAATGGAAAGAGCGTAAAATACTCTACAACCTCCCAACAGCTGTATCTTCTACTCTGCCATGTTCCTGCATAAAATATTGTAAACCAAAAACAAAAAGTTAAAAATGTTCACCCAATTACTGTACCTTAGACTTTCACATGTTTTTCTCAACACCTGTTTTGTCGCACTTTGGGATCTAATAATAAATGTATTATTGGGCCTCTAGGAATGTTTTATATACCATTGGAAAGCGTGTGAAATGCTCTATAAAGCTATTGTCTCCTTTTTTTACATTTGAGACACAGCCCCTTGGCATATGTAGCTAACCACCGAGTACAAAATCATTACATAATTTCTGAGTCACCTAATTCCGCAATTAGATAAAAAAATAAAACAATAGAGTTGTAAAACCACCTGTCCTGAGTTGTCTGATCCCTCTGAAAATATTATACAGTGCTTGGGTTTCAAACTATTCGACCTCAGAATTTTTGTTTAATTTTCGAGCTAATTTCCACCCTAATTCAGGAACTAATTGCCCTAGAATAAAAAACATAAAACAAAAAATCCTTGTTACATCATCCTCTATACGTGTGCAAAATCTCATTGAAATCGGACGAAGTTCAGTGTCACCCCCTATTAAAAAGCGGCCGGTCCCCTTAATAGTAATAGAAATAACCTTTAAAAAGATAATTTCCGCACCCTCCTCAGCTCCCCGCCATGGAGTGGCTTCGGTCACCCAGGCATTATTGTGGTCGGCAGGGAGGGTTCTGTGGGGGCGCTCGGTTATGGCCTTGGCCTTGCTCGGGGCCTTGGGGCTGTTCGGCCAGGCAGCTTGGGGAACAACAACAACAACAACCTTTAAAAAGATAGACTTGTGATTTCTAAAGCAGGTGGCAACTATGTATGATTTACATCGAGCTACTATAATTTAATGGAAAAGGGCATAAAACCATTCTATATATCTATTAACCCTTTGGCGCACGATGACTCGTTGAGTCATTAGGTATTTTTTTCCTAGGCGCACGATGACTCGTTAAGTCATTAAACTTAAAAATATTCGCCAAAAATTAAGTTTTTGTCTGACGCGCGTCATATTTGGCATAGATATTAAGTATTACGTCTAGTTCAATGGGTACAATTGGCAACCCCCTCAGTTTAACCGTTTACTCACGGCTGGCTGGGAAGGGAGCAGAGTACAGCTCAGTCTGTGTTTCGATACTTTCACGTTTATTTGTGTATCTCAGTAACTATTTGGTTTATAGTAATTCTGAAGTTACCAGTGGAATCCTCATTAAATTCCGCTTCCATATATGTATGCAAATCAAAAATGTTGCGGGCAAAATTTTGAGCTAGCGCGAGTTGGAGATAAGGTATTTACTTTTTTTTTTTACAATTCTTATTTCGGAGTGCCCCAATGTGGTTGTTTTGTATTTATTTTATGTTTTTATTCGCTTATCTTCAAGTTCAATCAATAACGAAGCCGATGGTACCTCATTAATCCAAATACAAGGATTTTTTGGTGGATAAAAACGTCACAGAAACAAATTATCGCCGGGCACAAAACTGGCTCTGAGTGAGCTGAGATATACTTAGGGAGTGGGAAAAACTTTGATTGGAAACTATAGGTGTGCCAAAGGGTTAACACTTTAGTACAGGTGATAGTTATTTTTATCCTGGTAATCATTAGACGATTTTACTCAGTTTGGGAAGGATTTGTAGTCGTGTCAATGAGTCTATACCTCTTTGATAACTAAGCTGCATAAAACTTTCTACTGATAACCAGAAAACAGTACTGTATACCAGTAAGGAAATATGGTGTGACCCGTCAGAAGTAATTAAGAGTGTCCCCTACCTGAAACATTATGGTGTGTGAAAGTAACAGCAGCTGTGTTAATCACCGCCCACTCACTGTCACTTGTGTCGTCGTCTGCATACTTCCACTCCAACACCACACCATGACGCTGCAACATAAAACAAAGTTAAGTTATAACAATAATTCTGTACTACTGTATACTGTAATCTTATTTTCCTTTTTATTCTAATTTAACAGAAACTATGGTACCGGGTACCTGTATATTGCACAAGAAAAAAAAGTATTGAACTGCAAAGCAAGGTTATACATCCATACATAATTTCAAAGACCGAGTGGTTTACACAAGATGCGGTTTCGATCTCAACATCATAGTAGTGGTATTCAAAACAAATGAGGAATAAAAGATCTATCTATCTATCTATCTATATGCTCAGGCCCAATCTCCATTTTGGGGGTAGCCGACTCAAGACAGAGCAAGAACAGGGAAAACAACATAAAACAAAAAACAAATACAGATAAAAAACACAAACTCTCACACATCCAGGTCACCCAGGAGAAGACCCAGAGACCAGGGTTACCAAGGTCGCTCCAGCACTCCCCCGGCCCCTGACCACCCGGAGAGGTTCCGATCTCGGCAGGCAGACATGCAGCGGAGCCAAAGCCACAAGCCCTCCCACTACACTTCCAGGCACACCCTTCATATTAATCGTCTCCCCGGGCCAGGCGCCTAATGGACTATTATCTAGTCCAACTTGCGCCCGACCCCATATATGTGCTCTTTGAATTTCCTACATAATTACAATAAAGTACAGTAATTATTCAATACCATAGACCTTTGACTTAATGTATTAAAGCAATATTCTGAATATATAATATCTCCAGGCTACACTATATACAGTACAGTACCAGCATATTGTTTTGAAGACCTCTTGCTTTCATGCTGCACATGGATTAAGTTTTCTTGTTTCTTTTCTTTTTTCTTAAGTGTTTAGTTTCTAGAGGAAGTTTAGCTTCCTGTTTTCTTGAAAATTCAATTACCGTACATAGGATGTGATATTGAATTTTGCCAAAATATACTATACTGTACAGTAAAACCCCAACTTAATTGCTATGAAAAAAAAGCTAACACAACCAAAATTCGCTAAAATTATGGACAATATGTCCATGGGGGAAGAAGTGTGAAATACCAACATGGAGAACATCCACACACACCAAGAAACATCAAAACAACACCTAGCACTCGTTATCATACACAAATACAGTACCGGTACTGTCTTAAATCTCCCCTTGCCCACCCCAAGCCAGCCTCCAGAATCCAGAAGCATATCCATACTCAAATCACCCACCAATCCATCCAGTCACTTAAAGACAACACTCGGCTACATGCACGGCCCCCTGAAGTCCATCCCTCAGAAACCCTCCTTTCCTGTGAGGACAGAGTCCACCTGGCACCATGCAGCCCTTCTGAGTTATCAGAAGAGGCTGGATGACTCTGTCCAGGACACATGTCCAGGTTGTAACACAACACCGCACACTATCAAACACATTATGGAAGACTGCATAACATACAACCACTTACGCCAACAACACAACACACACACACACTCCTTGAGAACTTTGTGGGAAAACTCGGTCTCGGCCGTGGCCTTTCTTAGGAGCTCGGGGCTGTTCGGCGGCTCGGCCAGACAGCCTAGGGAACGACGACTAGTACAGTACTACTACTGTACTACTACAGTGTCGGAGCGCACATGGTACTTTTATTGTCTGAAAATTGGCTGTGAGGATGCCGAGGAAAAGGTATTACAAATCAGTCGCAAAAACACATCTTGAGGTCATAAAAGTAACGCGAAAATTTAGGTTTTAATGTACAAATATAAATCATGAGTACAGTATTAGTACAAATTTGAAACTTTGAACCTTCAAGGCAAGTTGAACCAGGGTGTCAAACCGGAGCAATTTTGTTTGAAGACTTGAATGAATATGAGAAGGAATACAGTACAAGAAAATAACATGAAATAGCATTGTTTTGGCCATTTTATCACTTCCAAAGACACAATTTGAACTATAAACCCCCATTTTATCTTTACATATGCAATAATAGACTGAAAATAATGGACTCCGATTTTGTTTGACACCCTGGCAAAGTTCTGAAGCATAATAATAAATAAAGCCCTGTAAAGTTTAATTTGCATTTGACCAACATTCAAATCTGTGAAGTCATAGCTATTATTATTAGGCCTAGTGTGCATAACTTTACACAATAAAGTTATGTAAATACCAGAGTTTTAGCTGAAGATAATGTTCTTACCCTCTCTATTATCCGTAACTTCCCGCAGATTGAGAGATCATCTTGTGACGTAGGGACAGTGTACACCTCATCCTGCTCGTATACAAGCTGCAAGATAAAATTATAAATAGACTTTGATGCACACTTTAGTTAAATGTTGCTTAGAATATTCTAAAAGGGCATGTAAAATTATTAAATTACCTGTGATTCTCTGCCCCTATCCCGTGACTTAATGAAATCAGTGCCTATGTTGCCAGTAGCCTAGTAGGGGGCCTAATTAGGCTTTGGCATAAATCAAAGAAGTGGGGCGAGAGGTGTGGGACCCGCACCAACGCAACAAAAAATAGTGATCGGGTGAGAGGTGCAACATATAGGGATTCTTTTCAGCGATTTAAAATGTTATCATAATAATTACCGACGGTGTGGACATACTGGTATATGCCAATGAAGTGCACAATATAATAAATAAATAAGCCTACATAACATATCAATGGCTTCGACCCGGTGTAAAACTAGATATAAACCTAAATTTGGATTAAGTTAGCTTAGATTAAGTTGAGTTGGATTAGGTAAGCTAGGTTAGTAGGCTACTATCTATTAGATAAATTAAGGGTAACATTCAAGGAGACTACAGCAGGACTCTTCTTCTTCTTCTTACCTCTGACCAGGTATAGGCTATCCTAGTGTTTACTAGCCTAGCCTATACCCCTTTGAAAGGACATTAGCCTAACCTAACAACCTTACCTAACCTAGTATTATGGGTGGGGGCTGCTGCCCCCACACCCCCGCTTTTTGACAGATTTTTGGTGTATTTTTCTGTGAAATCGGGTTTTTTCAAGTGTCGATAACGAAATTCCTCCATGCGGACTATAATGAGAAAATATGGCGAATCTATTGGTCCCTATTTTCCCTAATAAATTGTTTCTAATAAGGCGGATGTAGTGTCCTTGAAGATTATCAAATTAAGTAATAAGTATGATAAGGACACTACATCCGCCCTATTAGAAACAATTTATTAGGGAAAATAGGGACCAATAGACTCGCCATATTTTTCTCATTATAGTCCGCATGGAGGGATTTCGTTATCGACACTTGAAAAAACCCGATTACACCGAAAAATAACACTAAAATAATAAGTCCCGACCGTAAACAAAGCATTGCGCACAATGAATCCTTCGACTTGACTCTCCTTCTTCTTCTTGTTTTGAACGATGGGGTGGGTGCGGTTCACCCAATAAATGGCGTGAGCGTTACTCACTAAAACGAAATACCGGCAACCTGTTTTAGCCCCCTTACTGATCTACATATATGAGGATGACAATAAATCAAGGGGAGGAGAGGGGGGGTGCAACGTCCCCCCTCAACCCATCGTGTATCCAATTTATCCCACAATTTCCATTACCTACTGTAAAAGCGCAATTCACCCAATAAATGTCGCAATTTGACGCTGTATCTTCAGATTGATAGATAATGGGTAAGTTTATGCAAATCCTCCACTCAAAACATGCAAAACTATGAAACACTAGGCTATATTCCTTGAAAAAAAAAAAAAAAAAAAAAATTGTAAATAAGGCCGATGTAGTCTTGTTGAACGTTACCGGTACCATAAATATTATTATGGTTTTAGGCCTACATTACGTTACGCTGGGATTGAACTCAGGGGTAATTCTGCAGAACTGAGCCTTCTCTCAAGTTCTCAACCCCCTACAGTATTAATATTTTTATTAGACTAGCCTAACTTGACATAACTAACCTAGTAGGCTAAATTATGACACCCTACTCTTTTACCTAACAGTTAGGCTACTAGCCTAGACTGTCAGTCTGTCACTCTACCCATTGAGTGATGGGCTGGTCTATCAGAGTGAGAACTGAGCGATCTCTGCCATACCCATAGCTTACTCTGACTGTTCCTTTAACTTATATATTTTCTAGATCTCAAGTGACGGCGTCTCTTCCGTGGATTGACCTCCGAATCTACCATGATTGGAAGCCAATGCGTCACATTTTTCCTTTGCCCCTCAACTTTCTCTTCATAATTGCTGAGGGGCACAGGGCCCTGGGTGGGGCTTTGGTTTCCCGGGCGTTTCCGCACCCTCCTTAGCTCCCCGCCATGGAGTGGCTTCGGTCACCCAGGCTTTATTGTGGTCGGCAGGGAGGGTTCTTTGGGGGCGCTCGATTATGGCCTTGGCCTTATTCGGGGCCTTGGGGCTGTTCGGCCAGGCAGCTTGAGGAACAACAACAACAACCCATTGAGTTGAGACAGTAGAGCCGAGGTACCCAACAGTTCCAACTTGTCTAAATTATTTCAGTGAAGTGAGTTTTAGGCCTACATTCACTATCTGACACCAGTTTCAGCTCCATTACAATACCCTAGAAAACGAAATGGGAGAGAGGATTGGGTCATACTGGAAAATGGGAGAGGATATATCAGAGAGATAGAGAAAGGGATAAAAGAGGAGGGAAGAAGGAAGTGGAGGGAGGGGGTAGAAAACAAAGCCACGCTGTCGTATTACAGAGGGAAGGAAAAACCAGCTAGAGAACTCTTCTATGATGGAGGATGGGGGTCTAAATTGCTGTTTAAAGCAAGGACAGGGTCCCTAGAGACAAATGAAACAAGGAGATGGAACGGAATAGGACCGCACTGTAATCAATGCGAACTAGGAGGAAACCCAATAGTCGAGGACATAGAACACATAATAACGGAGTGTACAAAATATGATGAGGAGAGAAACGAGTTGGAGAGATACACGAGGAATAGAGTTGGGGAAATGGGGTGGGAGGAATTAAAGCAGAAAGCAGATAGAGGGGTAGGGGCATTGCTGGGGCTAACACAGGATATGGAAACGCGAGACATGGAGATGATGAAGAGGACACTAGAAAAGATATGGAGGAAAAGAAATGGGTAGGGGGGGAGCGGTAGGAGGGAGGGGGGAGGACGTGATAGGTAGGTCTAAAAAAACTGTCCCTTATACTGTCCTTCTACTCTAAACTTTCCCTCTTACTAACGTTTCTGAGCCAGTACCGATACAAAGGTCAGCCCTGTCCCTGTGGACCTGCGCGGTCTGAGGGTGGGTTCAAGAGAAGAAGGAGGATAGGAGTCTTAATAAGCTAGCCTATTAAGGTAGGAGGGAGGGGGGAGGACGTGATAGGTAGGTCTAAAAAAACTGTCCCTCTACTCTAAACTTTCCCTCTTACTAACGTTTCTGAGCCAGTACCGATACAAAGGTCAGCCCTGTCCCTGTGGACCTGCGCGGTCTGAGGGTGGGTTCAAGAGAAGAAGAAGAAGGAGGATAGGAGTCTTTAATAAGCTAGCCTACCTCAGTAACCTCACCTAGGCCTAGCCTATCACCATTGTCAAACATTGTGAGTCTGGTCACTGGTCAGAACCGGCAATTTTGGCAAACACTGGTGACTGATAGGGCCTAAGTAACAAAGCTACTAATGTAAAATTAGGTAAGATTTTAGTTACTGGACACCTATTTGACAGGTACCACCGAGGATTTAATACCGTACATATTTGTTTTCGGTTTCCACGCATCCAACACCAAGCTACACCTTTTTCTGGTCCGGTAATAGTATTGAAAAAGATATAACTTTTTAAATGTGGTTTTCGACGAGAATAAAACGGCGCGTTTGTGCCAAAAATCGGCGGCGGGGGAGTCCGTCGTCGCTTCGGATCGTCGCGGTTTGTTTACCCAGGACGCTCGAGGTGACGGCCAGCTGTTTTACTTGCCCCCTGCTGGCCACATATATGACGATTATTATAATTCACGGGGGGGGGGGATAAATCTACAGTTATACTACCCCTATTTTGTCGCTATTCTGTTGATACTAATGGGTTAATATTATTAGTAGTAGACTTAGTATGGTTTGATGATGCGCGGAAATGTATATATGACTTGAAATAGATACATTGAAGTATTACAAACCTTCGCGAACCCATAAACAGGGAACGTGAGCTGGGTTTAGACCGTCGCACACCCATAAACAGGGAACGTGAGCTGGGTTTAGACCGGTCGCGAGACAATATATTTTGGAAATTTGATCACCACTGGTCGACAAGTACGAGGGAGGGTGGTGGACGGTGACACTTCTCTTCTCTACTGGCGTGAGCTCTTCCTAAATCTTAGCTCTTCCTTAATCTAAGCATTTTTCTCTTCGGATGTACCCCACCTTCCACTGCCTGTATGTTTGTGAGTAAGGGGTGGGTGATTTTAGTGGGAGGTGGTGGGATGAATGTTGGGTGGAAGCGACGAAGATGGATATGAATAGGTTCAGAGATCAGGTAGTAGTAACAGAGAGGTTATTAAAGGTGTAGGTCACTAAAGAACAATCTTAGGAAGAATACGAGAAAAACTTAATAAGAGAGAAGCAGTGATGGAGAAACTAGGAGTGAGTAGGAAAGGTTAGTTTTCGGTTAGGTTAGGCTAATGTTAAAAATACTAAAATGCGACGGTCCTCGGTATTAAACAACACTGTATATAAAAAATAAAACAAATTAGGCCTAGGCCTACCTGAAAAACTCGGATCTGGTTGGTGATAATTTTTTATCAAAATACGTGTTTTTCCAGTTTCCGCGTCTGCTGAACCATCCAAAATCACGCTAAAAGGAGTGTTTTGAAGGGGGAGGTGGTGGGGGATAGTGGGGGAGGGGTAGTATAACTGTAGATTTACCCACGGGGGGGTGAGGCGGGCAGAGCCCCCCTCAACCCTGTCCTGTATCCCACAGCCTATAATGCAAGTCTTTATCAAAAAATGGACCCAACAACTGGTTATATAAGCTTAGCCATTTTAAGTCAACCGCCAAGGCAGGACCGGGAAGTCACTCCGAGCGTAAAGTAAACAAAGCGACGCTACTTCCACGAACGCAACCGAGTTGTCTTTATATTTAGTCTCATATTATCATTATTAAAGTGTCCCCATTGCTTTTTTAGTGTTTCGTAAACCAGAAAAGGGTGTAGGCCTAGCTTGGTGTTAGATGCGTGGAAACCGAAAACAAATAGGCCTAGCCTATGTATTAAATCGTTGGCGGTACCTGTCAAATAGGTGTCCAGTAACTAAAATCGTACCTAAAATTATAATTAATAAGCTAGGTTAGTTTAAATCTGAAACTGTAAATAAGGCTGTGAGCCTTTTTGCAAATTTCGCTATAGCCTAGGCCTAGGGGCTAATTAGGCTAGCCGCTAGGGTCGGAGGATCCGAAGACCTCTTTTCACCCTGCCAGTGCCACATAACCTATTTTACTGTCAGGCGAAACAGAGGCAACTCAGGCAAAGGGTGTGAGGAATGCACATTGCTTTGTTAGCATCAGTATTGCACTCCATGTAGGCTATGATGTAGGCTTAACTAAATGCATCCAATATTAAAGTAGGCCTATTTTATATCGTCAATAACCGGTTTAAATTGCAAAAGCATATAATGTCAACGCCCACTAACTATTACGATAATTAAAGTAAATTTCAGCTGTCAATTTTATGTAAATACTACTACGTCGCACGATCTGGCAGAACAGGAAAGTTAGGATATACCTCAAATAACCCTTATAATATTGCTGATAATATATCTAACAGGATTACTACTACTACAAATTCATACTACTTGTTCCAATATAGCACGGGAGCCCATTTTCACAAGCTACAACGAAAACAGTCCAAATAAACTGACACTCACAAGTTCTTCGTCCATCTTTGTTTACGTCCTACAGGTGATGACTAACTTGAGCGTGAGTGGTGACACCTCCGCCAATCACAACCTTACTCCGCCCTGGCCGCCTTCTTATTGGTTCACGTTCAGGCACTCCTAATCGCGCGCAAGTCAAACCTCAACTAACCCCATTTTCGAAACATCTTCCTTATCTTGTAATTTTAAGTGCTGACGTATATAATATTACTCATGGTTGTGAGATTATGATAAGCAATTTCATAGGTTATGCTGGCGATAATATTTTATTGTTATTTACGAAATTTACTACACATGGTATATAAATAATTTCACTCGGGAATGTTGCTACACACTTACTCGAATCTTTGAACCTTGAAGGCCAAGTTCTGAATCATCAGGAATATAATATACATTAGCATTCTCTCCTTTTGTTTTTTTCCGATACAACTTCAAATGAGTGTGTAAATATCATGGTGCACTCTACACAACACAAGTCGCCTACATACATTATTGATGATTTGACGTGCACTTCTACCATGACGCATAGGCCTATATTTTACAAATCCTCATTTGCGTATGACTCACGTGTATATCATAAACCAAGGTCTATATATGTATAGTCCATTCATTATAGGTAGGCCAGAAATCGTGAACTCCATCCTCTGTAACTCAAAATGGGGTTGAGCGAATGGGCTGTAACTTTCAAAATCTATTCCCTGGAGGATTCTTCCTAAATGGTGAAAATATTAACTAGATTTATCTAGTCGTTTCTGAGTTACAGAGGTTAGGGGTCACGATTTCTGGCCTACCTATAATGAACGGACTGTAGCTAAGCATAAAATATCGTTCTGAAATTGGCTGGTGTGTGTGTTATTTTGTTTTCTCCCATAAGATGTACTTCATACTCATTCAAAGGTTTGGTATGTCAATTTGAGTGGATATCGGGCTATTACCCAATACTAAATGAGTGATGATTATCTGAAAGAATAAAACTTTACCACCAACTTTTATCTTTAGAAGCAATTGAGTGATATTCAACTACTGTATTTCCCACAAAATAACACTCATTTACTTTGCCTTTATTTGGTATGTGGTTCTCAAATCAATTCTCACAATTTCGAGACTACGGCGTTATTATTCATTCACATGAGCGTTGTCTTCCTAGTCCTAGTAGGGGCTGCAAGGTCTGTGCAGTAGCCTATGTTTATCTATGTACTGTAACTAAAATGTAATCCATCACTTTCACCTTTATAGTGAACGACATTGAAGGCGAGTCTCAGAGTAGGATCTTAGGTGATTCATCAAGTTGGCTGATTTCGGACCACAAAGGGAAGTAGAGGTGAATTTACACGAGCATATTTTACCGCAACTTTTATCCACAACTCTGACGTGAAAGCTGATTTAATATACTTTTGGACGAATGTTGTGACCTATATTGCTCTATTTTCTGTCTAGTTGCCAATACCAGCGCACAATGGTGTCAAAACGGTGCCAGCATATAAAGTTGCAGATAAATAATTGCGGGAATAAACGCTCGTGTAAATCTGCCTTAACCCCTTCAGCACGATGACGTAATTGTCCTCTTATTTGTGTTATTACCATTAGACGGGTTTCTGTAGCTTATAATGTACCTCTAGGACTTAAAGGGGTGAATACTCTCAATACAAAATCTGAAAATCACATAGGACCCTCACCAACGGCATTAAATTGTCTGATGTTAGCGAGAATAAAACTTAAACAAGAACACATCGTACTGAATGGGCTAAGGGGAAGTTTGTGAGGTTGGTAGTTTGGTAGTTTGGTGGTAGAATGAGGGAAAGAAAAAAAAGAGGAGTGTGGGTAGCAGATGGGCTATTGAGAGAGTGAAGGGACTGGTTCTTGAAAAGGGGCTCCAGTCCTGACGCTATCCATGACTTACAGTGTGCTGGTTTAATATTCCAAAGAGTTGATAGCCTCTGAAGTCCTATTTTAACTAACTAAGAAGGTGGACAGTCGGCTATTGAGAGAGTGATTGCCTGGCATATCGAGTGTTTTGTGATACGAAGGGACTGGGGTTCTTGAAAAGTGGCTCCTGTTCTGACGCTTAATTCATGACTTACAGTGTGCTGGCTTGATAATCCAGTGGGGTCGATAGCCTCTGAAGTCCTATTTTAACTAACTTACGAAAAGGGGGAATACAGTCCTGACGCTATTCTTGACTTACAATGTGCTGGCTTAATAATCCAGTAGGGTTGATAGCCTCTGAAGTCCTATTTTAACTAATTATTGAGAAAGTTAATGTTTGGGCATATTTAGTGTTTTGTGATATTGGGAGTTCCAGCTGCAGCCTAGACGTCTACTTGTGAGTATAATCTATATATTTTTTATTATGGCATTTTTCTCTATAGTTTTCAATTTTTGGAGATCTGCTCAGTGTGAAAGCATACTTGTTTTTAGCCCTTTCAATACCGATGATGTTTTCTTTATTTATTTGATGTCAGGTACATTTAGACAATTTTATGAAACTTTGATAGGAAGGAAGGATAATATGGCAGCTAAAAGGCTATAACGAGATATAGTCTGCGCATGTAGCCTTTAATAAGTCACATCAAAATCTTAAAATCGACAGACTAATGGGGCTAAATATGAGGGAGAAGGGAGTTCATAAAACAAACAAGGTTCCACTTAACTGAAGGTGAGATGGGTGGTGGTTCCTCACATACAACACAGTGACGGCCAGTGTATTATAGCAATCCGTTAATTATATCAAAGTCGTTACTGAGCAATGTGATGCATGTCATGATAAGCATTTGAGGAATATATATATATACTGTATATATAAATCAAGCAAGTGCAAGCATATTGGGCGAGCATGGTATATGTTGTGAAAATCTAAGGTGCGAGTCTATCGAGTTTCACACAAATAGCTAGGATGAGTATAGCCTATCCATGAACTGCAGTAATCGAGCTAATAGTTAATACCATTGGGGAAGAGTCAGGTGAGGAATTATACAGCCCATTTGTTCTAGCCCTTTTCGAGTTCCAGAGGTTATGGATCACGAGTTCTGGCCTACCTATAATGAACGGACTATACAGTAGGTGTTAAAGGGTTAAGAGTAATTTATTATTTTTGTTTTTATTAATATATTTATTATTGTAGTTATTGGGATCTGCCTTGTGTGGACCAATCGGCTTTCTGCAGACTCCCATTTTCTTATGTTCTTATGTAGTAGTTTCCTCCCTAGACCGCCATCAAGCTTAATAAATTATCCTCAAGATCCCCCTTCGAAATAAATGTGTAGGCCTTCATTTTTTCGGTAGAAAAATGTCACAGCCGAAGGCCAGTTACTTCAAAACTACAGGCTCGCCAGGAAAAAATCTGCAAACGTAATTGACAAACAAACAACAACGCCCGCAATAATAACAACGCCCACAACAATAGCAACGCCTACAACAATAACAACGCCCACAACAATAACAACGCCCACAACAATAACAACGCCCACAATAATAACAACGCCCTTAATGCTCACTAGAGATCCTATAGTAACTATAGGATCTCTAATGCTCACCAGACAAACATAATGACAACGACGCCCACAATAACAACAACGCCTTTAATGCTCACCAGACAAACAACAACGCCCACAACAATAACAACGCCCTTAATGCTCACCAATAACAACACCCTTAATGCTCACCAATTAACAGACAAACAAAAACGCCCACAACAATAACAACGCCCTTTATGCTCACCAATTAACAGACAAACAACGCCCACAATAACAACAACGCCCGCAATAATAACAACGCCCTTAATGCTCACCAGACAAACATAATCTGAGGCTAGCGGTCGGACGTTCATATCGGAAGGCTTGACGTAACGTACACTCCAGGCGAACTGTTCCCCGTGAAGCTTGCAACACGGGGGGCTCATCGTGTGGCGCAACCGTTTACTCATCCCCCTTCAAAGCCACTCCAACACCCCTTCTGTTACCGTAGGGGGCTTTGGTTGTTGTATAGCCCTGTTATAACCCCTTCTGTACCGGCGACGTCTTTGTGTTCTATTCTAGCTATATTTAGACGATTGTGTGCAGTTTAAGATGTGGTAGTAAAAAGGGTTAAATGAGATGCTTCGAAGCCTGTCACTTGGTTGAGGCCCTTCTTAAACTGAAAATAAAAATCGTCTAAATATAACTAGAATATAATTAAAAATACGTCGCCGGTACAGAAGAGGTTAAGCCCTCAGCACTCTGACGCCTTTATACCTTTGATGCTGGCTGCGATTAAACGAATGTATGCAGTTTAAGAAAGATCTGTTACTCAGAGGGTTTACTGAGATCGTGTTTAGCCTACCCTATTGAAGATTAAAGATAGATTAGAAGCTAAAGAAAATCGTCTCTATTTTCTCGATTGTTAATAGAAAATTATGAAACTATAAATTGAAACCCTTAGCAGCTGTTTTCTAGATAGTGATAGAAAAGTATGAAACTACCAGGTCTCTGCATCATATCAATACCAGTTGTCCTTATTAACAACATATTTCGCTGCAAAATCCTCGTAATAGCTGAATAATCAAGACGAGGACATGATAATTTACCGTTAGTTGAAAACAAGACCATAGTAGGACAATTATATTCAGTTTAGGAAGGAATTGTGAGAGTCAGACGGTTAATTAATAAATCTACCCATTTGATTTCTAGAAGGGCCTTTTAAACTTAAAACAATTTCTAACGTTAGCCCAAATTAAATTAAAAAGCGTCCTTGAAGGCAGAAAGGGTGAACTCGCTGCTGTCACTACCCACTCTCGTAAACAGCTGTCACTCCCTACTCTCGTAAAACAACACGGAAACTGAGGGTGATTTGAGAGGTGGTTATTATCTGCGAGGCATCATGACGACATAATCAACATACGGAGTCTACGGTATCTCGTGACTGATGGGGGGTGGGTAAAGTTGGGGTCGTGATGTGACGGATATTCTATTGTGGTATGCAAGTTTAGATAGTTGATGTTGCAAAATATAATGCCTACTCGTTCGTTTATTATATTATTATTATTATTTATATTATTACATATTATTATTATTATTATTATTATTATTATGGGTGAATGCTGGTCCTGTCCAAAGTGTTTGGCATCCTCTACCCAACCTTAGCCATGTTTGTCTCTTTTCCTGCACTACTTTTCCTACTTCGAGGGCGGGGGCTAGGAATCCTGCTCCATTTGTAAAATTTACCTAGTAGACGAGGCAGAAAAAGGAGCGAAGAAATGCAGAAGTGTTCCCAAACCCTAATAATTAGAACTTTAAATGTTGTTTTTGTTCGGGTTCTGTCTCGAGTCGGCCATCCCCAGCTATGGGATATACTCTTGGGTATATACAGTACATACACTACATATATACAGTTGATGTTGCATAGTATGATTCCTATATGTCCGTTCCTATTATCTGTTGGAATATTTTGAGAACATTTTCCGTATTTAATAACAAAGCTACAAGCAAACCAATAATACAAACACATTTATACTATAACCGTGTGCAATATGAGTTTGCAAAATTATTAGTGTTGCATAAAAGATGCCGAAGAAAATTGCGAAATTTTCAAGTGCATATATGCAACTACTCCGGATTATGGTTTATTATCGCCCTCGTCTCATACATTGTGTATTAATCTCTCTCTCTCTCTCTCTCTCTCTATATATATATATATATATATATATATATATATATATATATGATAAATAGCACCTAACATAGCATCAACATACTGCTCTCTTTACAGTATAACGGAGTGCTGTTGACAGTATCTTAGCTCCCCCCCCCCCCCCCCCACCTCTACACTTATCTTTTTGTTGTATGTAAGGGGGAAACTTTACAGCTTAATGTGTACAGACCCGAGGACAAACTCAAGGTCCAACACTCACTTAAGGGGAGCGAGGTCGTTTGTCTGGACCCCTTTCTCCTTCGTGTTTAGCATATTAGTTTTGAGATTTTATGACGGTCGGCCCATTAGTTTGGCGATTTTAACACCCTTAGCTCCATTTCATTGTCAATTTTAAGACATATCGTGTGCCCAAGATCTATATATAGACCTTGATCGTGCCCTTTAAATGTCGATTTTATTCCTGGCAAGCGATAGCGATCCTGTAATCATTAGAGGAACCGGCCTTCGGCCGGGAAATTTTTCTATCGAAAAATGTACAAATGTATCTTGAGGAGGAGGGGGGGTGGGAGTCTAGGGGGTGTTTCTCTAAGTTTGAATGAGGTCTAGCGAGGAAAAAAAAATAGCCACTAGCCCCTTAAGTGTATGGTTTTACGGCATATGGTATAGAGCAGAAAAACAGTTTATTAACATACGCCTGCAGTGAAAGGTTGTGCTGATCCATTTTGACACACCGATCAAATACTATGAAACCTTCCCGTTAACCCATTCATTACCAGGGACGCCCTTTTCATCATATTCTGGCAAGTATTAGACGATTCTATCCAGCTTAGGTAGGACCTCCAGCAATAATACGGCTTCAAAATGTCTCAACCAACCCTTGTAACTACCACAGATCCTTCCTAAGCTGCATAATATCGTCTAAATATAGCTAGAATACAACATAACACACGTCGCTGGTACTCTTTTCAAACACATGCCTGAATCAGCGTTTTCCCTAATGCAATGTTCACGGTCTCATTAATTAATGTATCATATAGTAGTGTATGCCAGGAGATTGTACAGTTATAACATTATAATAATTATATGAACGTGTGTGTGTATATTATTAGTGGTTTAAGGGGAGATGGATCGCTTTTCTGGTCCCCTTTCTCCCTCGTGTTAAGCCCCATTTGTTTTGATATTATAAGACGTTCGGCCCATTAGTTTGACGATTTTAACACGTTTTGCCCCATTTCTAATAAAATTTATCTTGAAGGGGAATCTAGGGGGTGTTTTTTAAAGCTTGGTGGAGGTTTAGCGAGGAAACAATTTTTTTTATGAATAACTGATTAAATAGACCATACAAACAGCCACTACACCCTTAATTATTTACATACTATTAACCCCTCCCTAGAACAATGACGTCATATAATTATTGTGGCAAGCGTGATCGTAGTGAATCGTACTAGAGTGATGACTAATAAAGCCTGCTGATGATGACTATGACTTTATCCTTATCGTTGTTTATAGATAATAGTGCATTATAGCTTTATCGGTATGCTGATGCCATTCCACAATATAGTATGGTTAGCGCGTGATTATAGTCAAGGCAGTTTTGTATATGTTCATGTATTTATTTACACACAAGCACACACACACACACACACGTACTGTATATGTATATATATATATTATGTGTTGTTTTTATAAGGGGGATCCTGGGGTAGTGTTTTTTAATTGATGGAGGTCTAGGGAAGAAAATAGAAAAAGAATAATTAAATGAAAAAATCGTCCAAAAAATATACCCTCCCCCCTTAAAAATAATGGACTCGCCTTTCGTTTGACACCCTGTTAATTAACCCTTTGAGTACCAGCGACGTCTGTTATATTCTACTCTAGCTATATTTAGACGATAGTGTACAGCTTAGGAAGGTTCTGTAGGTGTTAAAGGGGTTGGTTGAGATAGTTTGAAGCCTTATTATTGCTAGAGGTCCTTCCTCAGCTGAACCCCAATAGTTGCCAAAATAGGGTGAAAAGGACGTCCCTGGTACTGAATGGGTTAATTGTTAGCTCTGTTCCACCATATGTTATCATTGCGATTTGAATGTTAGTTTCGTATTGATACTCTAAATTATACGATATCAATGTGACGATGGCGACACTGTTATCCGTATCGTTAGGTCAATAGATAGTTATTAACCCCTTCTGTACTGGCGACGTCTTCTTCATTTTACTATAGCTATATGTAGACGATTTAGTGCGGTTTAAGAAGGATCTGTGGTAGCAAAAAATAAATAAGGTTAAGCGAGATATATAGTTCCAAACCTGTTGATTGCTGGAGGCCCTTTTCAAACTGAATACAATCGTCTAATAGTAGCCAGGACAAAGTTAAAAGGCTGGCACCGATACTTAATGGGTTAAGGGGGGTAGTACTCACTTTTTCCGGACCCCCTTCTCCCTCATGTTTAGCATATTAGTTTTGAGGTTTTAAGACGTTTGTTCAGTTAGTTTGACGATTTTGAGACCTTATGCCTCTTTTTTCAATATTAAGACCTCTCATACCCTTTACATTTCGATTTTATTCCTAGCGAGCCTCTAATTTCAGAAGGAACCATTTTTCTACCGAAAAATGTACAAATTTATCTTGAAAGGGTGTCTAGGGGTGTTTTTCTAAGCTTGATGGAAGTCTAGCAAGGAAACTAAAAAAATAAACAATATATAAATTATATAAACCACAAACCAAGCAGTACCCCCTTAAACAATGTAATCTACCGTGTGTCGCCAGCCAATCTTGTGGCTGATTAAATACCATGTGACACGAGCCGATGATAACGCATTATACCGCGTAACTAAATGACCTGTTTAGCCCCATTAGTTTTCAAATTATGAGATGTTTGCTCCATTAGTATGGCGATTTTAAGACTTTTCGTCTCATTTCTTTATAAACATAAAGACTTTTCGTGCCATTTAGGTGTCGTTTTTTTTTCCCGGACCCATTCAGCCTACTGTTTTAAGATGTTTACCCCCATCCAGGTAACTTTTGTAACTTTTGGGGATCCGCCGTTATTGAGCTCGTCCTGGAATCTTTAAGACTATGAATCTTACGATTCTATACAGGCACTAGCTCAGAGAAGAGTGTTGAGAGGGGAGAAGGGGTGTTGGAGAGAGAGGAAGGTGTTGGAGCGGCTTTGTTATGTGTGTTTAGTCTGTACACGTCGTCAGGATGTCCCCTGACTGGGTGCAAGCATGTGAAACATGCTAGGACGTACTCGTACCGCACCCACTAAATGTCCGCCGTGGCGGGGATTCGATCCCGGGTTGGCTGAATGGGGCCGAATGGATACAAGCCAGGGAAAGAGAAAAGAAGAGACAGATACAAAAACAAAAACGGTGACCCCCCCTTAAAAATCTTAGTATATAGTTGACCTCTCATTTTACAGTTATCTAGGAACTTATCCGCCTTGATTTGGTCCTAATATACACTCGGTGATCTTATAGCTAACCCAGAACCTTGCACAATAAGAAGAACAATGAAGTACAAAATAATAAATCAAGTTACCGTAAGTTGAGTAACGCGCAAGACGACGATTTGGAGGTCACTTAAGGGAGCCCACCTCGCTTTTTGTTCTCTTTATCTCCCTCTCTCTTTGGCTTGTATCCATTCGGCCCCATTCAGCCAACTGTTTTAAGACGTTTAGGCTATCCCCATCCAGGTCTCGATTTCTTCCTGGCGAGCGATAGGGAGCCAGCATTGTATGGAGAAATCCGGCTTCGCCGGAGAAATTTTTCTATCGAAAAATGTACAAATTTAACTTGCTGTCATAACAAATATATATATAGGCCGGCTCGCTACCGCTCGTCAGGAAAATATTGACACCTGGATGGGGGTAAAAGCCTTAAAACAGTAGGCTGAATAGGTACAAGCCAAAGAGAGGGAGAGCAAGAGAAAAAAAGCGAGGTGGGCCCCCTTAAAAATCTTAGTTTATAGTTGACCTCTCATTTTACAGTTATCTAGGAACTTATCCGTCTTGATTTGGTTCTAATATACACTCGATGATCTTATAGCTAGCCCAAAACATTGCATAGGAAGAAAAATAATGCATAACAAAATGAATAATAAATCAAGTTACCGTAAGGTGATTAACACGCATGGTGGTGGTGACGATGACGGCGGTACAGGAAAACCTTGAAGGAAACCCGAGTAATAATGTGTGTGAGGGAGTGAGTTGGCGATGTGTGTTAATTTTCTTCCTTGTACCGTACTCCATAGTGCAGAAATAGTGACCGGTGCTGAGTTAGGATAGCGAATTAGTGATTGATAAGACGCAATTAAAGTTGTCTAATAATGTGTGTGTGTGAGAATGGTTGACGATGTGTAGGCTACTAACTTTGTTTTCCTTGTACTCCATAGTGCCGAAATCTTGACCCCTACTAAGTTAGGATTGGTTGACATTAGTCTAGCAAAGCGAATCAGTGATGAATCCCATACAAATGCATCTAATTAATATTTGCGAATAATCGAAATACAGTACTGTCTATGCAATGTTCAGTATACGAACATACCTAGCGGGAAATTTGCTTTCGTAAATACCGTACTAAGTTGAAAAATAGGCCTATGTTGGAAAACAGAACGGTTGGGTCAGGAATTAATTAATGTCATCTAGCATAGCCAATTCGTAATTGATTTTGTTTATCATAATCCCCAACAATGTAAAAGCACATACTAGATCACATAAAGTAGTTTATATTAACATCAAGCAAGTACATTTTTCCATTGATTAGTGAAAGTCTTCTGTTAATTTATACATTAGAACAATTATTACATACATTGTATAAATACTTATTTACAATCTAGCAACATTTAGTATGCAATTTATAATTTTACTTCAAGCTAAATAATTACTTTCTTTATTATAATGGCGATGAATTCTACTAAACATTGGTGATCATTAAATATAGTTATACATACAAGTCAAATATCCAAAATGTTCAATCATCACAATATGGACCATGTCAAGATGAGTAGAAAAACTAAATCTTTACTAAAGAAGCTGGCGTTATCATCAACAATATTTTTTATGGTAAGTTTCTTACTAAAATAATGTACATTTAGGACAACAATTTTAAAGTGGTAGAGACAGATTAACTTTCACGTTTTTCATTATTAAAGTCTCTCTCTCTCTCTCTGTATAGTATGTAGGCTACTGTAAATATAGATGTAGGCCTACTATCTTTTCATTTAATACGAATATTTATCTTATCAATACTTGACGTGATCTTGCCTATCTTATGCATTATAATTATATAGTTATAATATATACACAATTGTCTATATATCTCCTTAACAATATAACTCCTTGCAATGTGCTGTTCTTGGGGTACTAAGGAGCTGTAAGGAAGTATCAAATTATAATTATCCTTACGATGTCCTTAATCTATTTTTTGCAATGTGTATGTATGTGTGTGTGTGTGTGTTGTTGTTCCCCAGGCTGCCTGGCCGAACAGCCCCAAGGTCCCGAGCAAGGCCAAGGCCATAGAGCGCCCCCACAAAACCCTCCCTGCTTACCACTAACAAAACCCAGGTGACCGAAGCCACTCTAAGGCAGGGAGCTGAGGGCGCGGAAATGCCCGGGAAACCAAAGCCCCATCCAAGGCCCTGTGCCCCTCAGCAATTATGAAGGGAAAGTTGAGGGGCAAGGGAAAAATGTGATGCTTTGGCTCCCAATCTGCCAACTTTTAGGTTGGCAGTAGGGAGGTCGATCCACGGAAAAGACGCCGTCATTTGAGATCTAGAAGATATATAAGTAAAAGGAACAGTCAGAGTAAGCTATGGGTATGGCAGAGATCACTCAGCTCTCACTCTGATAGACCAGCCCATCACCACATGACTAGAACCCAATCCTCTCAGCATCAGCTAGGAAAGGCCCTAGAAAGCCGCCTTTGGCGGGGGGATAGCTCCCCTACTTCAACTCCTTTCGGAGTTGGGCACCCGCCGCGTGTGTGTGTGTGTGTTTTGTATTTGTTTATGTAGTGTGTGTGTGATAGTGTTGTAGGCCTATATGTGAGTGTGCGTGTGTTGTAATTTTGTATACATGTGTGATATGTGTATCGTCTGGTGGATGTGGATAGCTGCATGGAAATAAGAAAATTGATATGATGGCTCAAATCCTTCCAGGTCGAGAACTCATAAATAACTCGATGATAAAAGCAGGCCTACTGTTGCGTAGTAGCCAACATATTTTATAAAAGCTGTGATCTTTACTTTTTCAAGTTTACTTAATGTAACGCCCCAATTTTGCATTTTTCACTCTTCTATCGCTATTACAAAAGTGTATAGCCTACTGAGCCACGGCCTTCTATATACAAGGCCGTGACTGAGCGCGGCGAGTGCGAAGCACCCGCCTTTCAACGCAGTCCCACTCCTATTCTGTCCAGCTCTCCAACCCAAGAATTGGCAAATTCTCTCAGTCTTCTACTCAACAAGTGAACTCTGGAACTCTCTCCCCGAATCAATTTTTCCATCATCCTATGACTTGGACTGCTTTAAACTTTGTGTGTCCAGGCATTTTGACTCCCTTGAATTTGGTTGTCACTCTTTTAACTTTGGGGGAGCCACTCGCTAAAGGCAACCTGCCTTTTGTCTCCTCCATACACATAGAAAAACAAACAATATATATATATATATATATATATATACTGTATTATATAGTTACACCATCCTTGTGTAAGATGCTTGAATGTGTGTATGTGCTGCGAAGTGTGTGTGTATGCATGTGGGAGACGTGTGTATGTGTGTGCGTGTATGTATATAAGCTTGAGTGTGTGACTCTCGCACATGTACACCCTTAAAATTGACTCCCAAACAATATTATTATTATTATTATTATATGAGATGCCGAAGTCCCCAACCAGGGTGCAGAAACACCATCAAGATGAATCCACACAAAACACCCAGAGGCACTGGAGAGAGACTGCGGCAACTTAGGAAAAAATAAAAACATATACTGTATACTGTACATATATACATATTAAACACAGATAACATATTATGCAGTGGAGGATATCAAGTATAAATATAATACAATAAAATAGAATAAAATAAGTTTAAAAATTAGAATTAATGCTGCAAAAAAGCATTAACTCTAGACTTAAAAATGGAGATATGAGCTGAATTGACTAGCCCATTTGGCAACTTATTCCACAAGTCAACCATGGCCGACACAAAACACCGTGAAAACTGTGTAGTAGAAAAATTAACACGGCTCATGGCAAGATCATTAAGATTGCTTGTGAATCTAGTTGCACGAGCCCGGACATAGGGCCCAGGCAGAACCCCATGTAAGGGATGCTGAGGGTTGTTAAAAACTTTAAATAAAAGACTAAGGGCACCAACTTTACGTCGATGACACAGATCAAGAGACAAATGAGGTAGAATAAAACTGATGGAATTTAGCGACCTGTCAAGCAACTTGAGATGGCAGTCAGGGGCTGACAACCAGACAAGTGAGCAGTACTCGAAATATGGCAAAATAAAAGCATAAAAAGACTTGATAACTGTGGCGTCACAAGCAAATGTTTTATAAACCTTGCGAAGCAGACCAATTTTTTGGGAAATGGAAGAGGAGAAAGAACTAATATGCTTTTCAAAAGTAAGTTTGGGATCAAGAGTAACTCCTAACAAACGCAGAGTATCCACATTCTCAATTTGCTCGCCAGAAACTTGTAGATAAGGATGGGGAGGATCCAAGGTACGAGATCTGCTGATGATAATGGAGTGTGTTTTACTAGCATTAAGTTTCATGCCCCAAAGTACAGACACCTAGGCTCCTTCATGCACACATTAAACTTCACCACATTCACACACACAAGTAGGCTACAGTATCTTATGCGCACACACACGTACACTTTCGTACCTCCCACATACACACAAACACATATACTCGTACGTCACACATACACACACGAACACATTCGTACCTCCCACATACACACACACTCACACACTTACTATGGAAGACCATGACCGCCACCGGTACACGCGCGTAGCGGTGGCGGTAAGGGGCTTCCATATATATGTGTGTGCGAGTATGCCTTAAGTATTATACTATTACTCATTATTTGAAGTGTGTATATGTGTGTGTGTATGCCTCAAGTATTATTCTATTACTCATTATTTTAAGTGTGTGTATGTAAAGACTCTTTACTAACTCACCTTCAATCTTTATAGTTCAATGTGACATACAGTTGTCTAGCGGAGAGAATCCGTTTTGCAATGGATTAAGTCTTCCCGTATAGTGGTATTGAAGTTTCCGGTTACAGTGCAAAATAAATGCGCTTAAATTTCGCCTTTTACATAAAAGTATTTTCTACATATCATTGTAGATTAGTTAAACAAGAAAAATAACGTACAATGCTTCATAATTTAGTCGTAAATGAAGAATAGTCCATAAATACATTATCATATACAGTAGGCCTACAACGAAAATGACTTCACTCTGACAGTGGTGTCATATACCCATTGCTCAGAAATGTAACTAGCCTACAACTCTTTAATGAGAAATTCCACATACACCACCTGGGATGGAACCGTGTTCAATTAATAAACAGATGAACATACTAACCATTAGACCACTCACAGGTTTATAAAGATGTTGCAACATGACAGGCAACTGTTGCACAGGATCTTCATACTGACAAAGCAGCAGATATATTTCATGCTACGATTCAACCAGTGAATGTAGTGGCAGCTCCCGTCAGTGGACATTAAAATTACTCTTTTATTGATCATTTGTTGACCAAGATGACCCTGTAGCCGTGCAGGTTGCAATAATTATTGTTAAGCATTAGCACATTCACCTGTTGATCACTTGATCTGGGATTAAATCCCAGATGATGTGTGTGGAAACTTTCCCAAGCAGATTTGGTTGATTTAAGAATCAAGTGAGGAATGACTGTAGCCTACTGTAATACACTATCACTAAACTCAGGTGGTGATGTACAGTGGAAAGAGCATTCATGTGGACGAAGATGATGATGGGTGGGTGCACCTTGGGGTCGGGGCAGAGCACGGCGGTGAGAGGAACTCGGGTATGAGAGTGAAGGGGACAGCGGAAGGGGGAGGACATTGGAGGGAAAGACTACAAGGACCACTGGATGCTGAGGACCCCAGAGTGGTCACTGAATTGCGAACACGCTACCTTCATCAGCCCAGCACCAGACCGTATAATCTCAACACATATAAAAACAAGCTAAACTATAAGGTTACTAAAAAGTATCTAATTTGTTTAGCATTTGAATTAGCATATTTCTAAATTGATAAGATTCTTTTGCCTTATACTGTATTAGTTATAATAACTTACTTGATATATTTAAGAGATCTCATGGAGTCCTGAGAGATAAAAGTAATATTAGTTGATAACCATAAGATAGAATTTGATATTATGAAGTTAGTTATCGAGAGTGTTAAAAGGAGTATACCTGTATTCATGAAAATTTTCATGTCAATTTATATGATGTATGAGTTAAAGATGCTTACTATTCTCCAGTGAATAGGAACGTGATGGATTAATCTTGGACTTTTAAGGTATGAGGATTATGATAATGATGATTAACTTTGAAATGGAAATACATCACAGGACAAAAGTACTGTAAGATCTAGTCATAATAATAAGAATAGTATTAAAATGTAAAAACTACTCACCAGGATTAATTTATAAATACTTTGCATGCAATACAGGATCTGGATACTTGGAAGTTTATACACAAGAGGATAATTGGCCTACTGGGGAAGAGACCTCCAGGGTTCTTTGTAGAGGCTGGGGCCCTCGACGGAGAGTATCTTTCAAACACACTACATCTTGAGAAGGTTTGGATAGGAATTACAGTACAGTAGTCTATCTATCTATTGCCTGACGCCGTGATCCCCGAAGGGGTGGCCACGAACGAACCGCCCCCATGCCCCTCCCCCCAACCAGCACTGCCTTCGTTCATGTACTTCCTCACTCCATCCTTCCACCTCTCATTCGGCCTACCTCTCCCTCTGTCCCTCCACCTCGCTCTCGTACACCCTCTTAGTCATTATCTCGCTTTCCATACGTTCCATATGGCCGAACCATCTCAAGTTGTTCCTTTTCACACTTTCCAGCACATCTACCTCCACACCACACCTCTTTCTTACTTCCTCATTAGTCTGTCTATACAAACAGTAGTCTAATAATTGAAAATATTATGGTAAATAGCACACAAAGGCTACCAAGAATGACTATTTGGGTGACCAAGGCTCATATGTCCATGCATGTCTGTTAGTTAAGTAGAGCCGATTAACCAGACCACTGAGCTCCATACGGAACTCTCATATGCGTACATCTATCGAAGTCTATTAAAATTAATCATTTCATATTACTTGTGTATGTTCAATAGGTCCTCTGCTAACATGTATTCCTCGCTTGGTTAACTATGAAAGTGGTCTCTTACCTAGGACATTGACCATGTGAGAATTACATGTATGGCTGGGATTGAGTTAAAATTGACAATAAGCAGACTACTGTATTTTGTATAAATAAACCGTATGTAAATTGTACAGTATTAGCATTAAAATTGTAAAAATGAATTCAATACTGGTATAATATTGTTAAATTTATTAGTACAAACTTATCATATACTGTACAGTACTGTATTGCTTAAACAAAATAATAGGAGTAGGCTGCTAGACAAAGGGTAACTGCATATGTATACATAAACATAGGTATAAACACTTAATGAGAGATAAGAGCATGGGATTAATATCGGTAAGTTTTTTTAAAGATACGTTTATTGATTCTAAAATAATTATCAATACAAATACCATGCTAAATAAATGCTGGTGCCGTTAAATTGGCTTATGCGACAGTGGCTTCAATAATTTATGTAGCTTATTGATTCTGAAGACAACAATTAGTTCTAATTACTGTGTTGAGTAATGCTGGTAGCGTTAAAATTTCTTGCGAGACGGTGGGTTGATTTATTTGTGTGGGTGGGGTTTCAGGTGTACGGATGGCGTGGACTGCTGGTAGAAGCCAACCCTCAAGTCTACCAACACTTACTGAAGAAAAACAGGAAAGCTTGGTCCTCCAACACCTGCCTTGCCATCACTCCATACCCCAAGGTGAGTCATTAGTTTTTTTGGCTTTATATTGTGTCGTTCCTGTTTTGGTTTGTATATTTTGCAAGTTTTACAATATAATTACTGTACTACAATGTCAACAAAATATAAATTGTAATTGCATAATTAACTTTCACTACGATACTTTGTTTTTATTATATTCTGACCTAGAAAGACATTGGATCAAGTTCTCTGATCTGATATTTAAAATTTGAGTAGTACTTTCGCTTTTAATCATATAAATTATGATATGTTTAGGGAATGCCTCTCCGAGCTTGGACCTGCTAATACGGAATAAGACAGATTGGCCGCTGGTCGTAGCATGGTCAGTAACGCGTTTGACTGCTGATCGAAAGGTCAGCAGTTCGATCCCGCCTCGTGCTATTGGTAGACATTAAGTTTGACACTCAGGTCTAGCGATTTGTGGCAAATGTCCAGTAAAGTCCTTGTAATAAGGGCACGCCCTACCCCTGTCAATCAAGGAAGCGCACAGCGTTAAAAACTATATCTCTTTAAAAATAAGAGGTAATTTTAAGTTGAAAAAACAAAACTGTATTACTGTACAAGTCAACATGAACTTAAAGAAAGGTGTCCATGTACTGAAGGGATACTGTCCTAAAACCATGAAAACGGTCATTACAAAGTATACCATCCTAACAATTACTGGAGACATGAAACTTAATGGAAATACAATGTCTTTTATGAAAGTGTATTAGTGACATATTGGACAGGTGGGCAGGGTGTCAAAGCGGGACAATTTTATTTAAGACTGGAATTAATACAGGAAAACTAACATGAAATTTCACTGTTCTGGCCATTTTTCACTTCCAAAGCTATAATTGATATACTGTATTAAGTAAAATTTTAGCTTCGCATATACAAAAACAAAAACAAAATCTCTTACTAATTTATTTACCCTTGGGGTAAGGAGGTCTTCACATGTAGTGAAGGCATAAGATTATGCCCCACATATGCTGCGTGTCGTACAAGGTGACTAAAAGGGGGGATGCCCTAAGTATGGACCACCAGTCATTCTATACAGTACAGTTGTCTTTTTTTTTTATGACAGAATGTCTTGTTGTAGCACTATGTTAAGGCTGGTGTGGTGCAGATACTGCAGGGGGACATGGTTATCAACTCAAGTTGCCTCTTGCTGAGGCACAATTAGCACTATGCCACCTCAACCACAGTGATGATGGGACAGTGTTAGTGTACCAGTGTATTGTACCACACTGCCACAGTCCAAGTGCTGAAAGGTAACCCTGTCTGACTAATACAATGTAATGAAAAATAGACATTAATTCCTTCTATGTATCTACGTATAAATTAAAATGTAAAACTTGCAAACAAAGTCAAACCAAAACTGGGACAAAGACAATATAAAGTCAAAACAACATATCAAAAATCGCTATGTGGAAACAACGCTTACTAAAATAAAATTTATGAAATGAAAGAACACAACTTTAATTTTTCTGTCAACCTGTAGGAAATGGTATTGGAGGCGGTGGACACTCACGCTGGTACAGACACAGCATCGGCTCTATGGGTGATCCGGGGCAGCTCATTCCTTACTGAGGCCGGGGGGAAGGACCAGCGATACCAGGCCAACCATTATGATACCACCTATGCCTCCGTTCAGTGCTTCCCATTAACCACCTATCTCAAGGCTCTTAACATTACCAAGGTAAGAATACAGTATAAATATTGACTGAAATAACAACTATACCCAGTAAATATCTATTGATAATGAATATACAGTGCTATCAACTTTTAGGTGATAGGCCTACACTACCAACAATAAAACCAATAAACACATTAATTCAAATTGTTCCCAACAAGCAATTTCAACATGTCTGTGAATCATCTTTTTCCTGAAATTATTGTGAGAACAGCTGTCAACACACCAGTACTTGTCATATTACAATACATTTTTTACATACAACCAAACTATAAAAATGTGTCACGTCCTATTACCCATTCTTTCCCACCTCCAGATTGACCTATTCTCTCTGGATGTGGAAGGAGCAGAGAGACAGGTTCTGGACACCGTACCCTGGTCCCGTGTAGATATCTCTGTCCTACTGGTCGAGCATCATGGGGACGTAAAGGGCAAGGACCATGCCTTTGTCTCCAGCATCCAGACCAAGGGATATGATCTTTACGATTACCAGATTGATAAGGATAATATTGGAGATTACATTTTTGTTAAGAAGGGATTTCTATGATAATACTTTCAACAACAAGTTATCTGTAAAGATAAAATTAAAATTGAACAATAAGACATCTACAAGATAGACAAGGGTAATATTGCAGATTATATAATGATTGAAAGTGTGTTAACCCCCTCAGACGGATCAGGGAAACTTATTGACCTTTGGACAGACAACACACTATTTGGGCGAACTGTTATTTGTGGTACTGCCTGACTCGGAAGGAAGTTGCCAACTAGCTCCACATTTAGTGTTGCCCTTCACCGAGCACGTGCATGCGATTATATACGCGATCGCGTATATAATAACTTAAGTTAACACTAAGTTTCCCAAATTTATATACGCGATTGCGTAAAAATCGGTGTTTGGTCCATTTATATACGCGATCGCATATATTTTTCTTGTCCTTTTCTATGAGCCACACTGCCACCTAACTCAAACAGGAAGGAGCATATAGTATATATATATATATATATACAGTATATAATGTACATGTTAAAAAGAGTTTCGTATGATATTACCGGTAGCTTAATATGGTCTGTATTTCTATCCCTCTAGGAAGCAGGAGGCCGGTTATCTCTCCTTCTCTCCAGCTAAATTTTTATAGTAAATTATAATTCTACATTTTGTTCAAATTCCAGCTAAAAACACTTAATTTTTCTGAGCCATACTGGAGGGTTGAAGAATCTCAATTTTGTTATTGGTTGTTGTGAAAGTGTTAACCCTCTCCGACATATGACGCGATTTTGAGCCTATTAGGGATACTTTAAAGCCTTTGTTACTATCAGGGGTATTTAGAAACCTTTAGTTTAGTTACTTCAACCTCTGCAGTTGTCTTTGAGTTAGCTGTGGGCAGTAAACTAATTTTGGAGAGGTAATTATAAGAGCGAGATAACTCTATTTCTTATTGCTAATCTGGCAACCTCTGCGTCATATGTGCGTGAAAGGGTTAAGAATAAAAGTAAAGAAACACTGAATGATGTTCTCATTTTATTTGGAATTTTCTTCCAATAACCTCACATATTTCTCGGAAAGAAGTGGACACAAAATTATACTTAATAATTTTCAAATAAACTTGTTACTGTATATTATTATACAATGTACAAAAAAGTAACAACAGAAACAAACCTACGGTAAGTAATAAATAAATAGTACAAAGATAACTGCCAATAAGTACAGAATTACAAACAAATCTCATGGATTCTACGCTGCTGTTTCTGTTGACTGTTGTATCTGGCTGGGGGCGGGGATGAGGGGAAGACGGCCCTTATTCTGGAAAAATAATGTGGATTTAACCCTCTTGATCAGTACATTTATGTAAATTATAATTAATTTACCACCAACAGATTCTATTCAGGTTAGGAAGGTCCTCTCAGTCAGTTGGTAGCCTAACTCAACGTATCTAAACAAGGTCCAGCAATATTTATAAACCCGAGAGTCAGTACAGTTACACATGCAGTTCTACTGAGATTTTCCTTAAGCTGAAGAATATTGTTTGGTGTTGCCACAACACTGAAGTCTCTACTGACCGTTCTAAAAAAACTACCATCAAAAGTTCAAAGTATTATCAACACAACCATTCTAACATCATTAGACACATGAAACTTATTGGAAATATCGGAGTAATCACTTATGAAGCCGCAATGGTGAAGGTACATGTGGTGACGTTAATGGAGTAGCTAGTTTAGTGTTTCAGAAGTTAGATAACAATATAAAATGCTACCTTTAACTAAATACATTTTGATTTTCTGTCTTTCCCGAGGTGCGGGTCTTTTCCTTTACACTAAGTGACTAAGCAGAAGTTGTATGTTGCATTGAGTGGTAAGTGTACTGCTTTATGGTAGCGAGAGGTGGGCATAAAAGCTGATGATACCCGAAGACTTAAGCATGGCGAGATGGATGCTTAATGTCCGTGAGGAGGGACCAATGAGAGCAGAGTATATACAGCGATCTAGTGAGGTGATGTGTACCGGCCGACTGTAGGCCACGTGGAAGGAATGGATGAGGATGACTGGGAAAAGTGTGTTAAAAGAAAAGAACTTGTCGGAAGAACGACAATCGGTAGACCGAGAAAGACATGACAATACCTTGAGGAAGGAACTCAGGGTTACGGGATTTGACAGGCATGGATAGCGACTTTTAGCTGACAAAAACTTACCAGCGCAAAACATGGAACATTCAGTCAACCGATACTATTACCAATACAGTATAGATCAAGAGTTTGTGACATAAACTCTTAGTTAAACAATGATTCCAAGTTGATCATGGGATAATAGTAGGCATAATCTAATGTATTAATCTCACTCTCAACACCAAACACCTCCTAATGAAATTAATGAAAGCATATGATCCACCTGGGATTCGAACCTGGGTTACCACATACAGATCTTAAAACACTCAAACCATTACTCCATCAAGACAGTTAAAGGTTAAGTATATGGCTACGATTTTATATCCATTTATCGAATACTGGATATCAATCTTATCCTGTATTCAAACCCAACTGCACACTGAATAGCCTAATGGTATAAGTGAAAGGAAAGCAATTTTTTTTTAAATAATAAATTAGCATGGCAGTAATAAAGCATTTATATAAAAAAATTAGTGAAAACATTAGTATGAAGTTTACTTACAAAACTTTCTGCTCTCTTCTGCAGAATTTCATAGGAGTAGTGGTTTAACTGAAAAATAAAATATACTTGTTAGCTACAACACTGTACTACTGTACATAAACAAATATTTCTAAACAATTATTTCAAGCATAATAAAGCATTTGACTGACGAGCCAACTCTTGTGTTCCAAGTGAAACTTGCTTGAGGAAGATGCTACAAAAATACCGGCCACACAGGTCACAGATGGTGGATAGCTCAACCACTGAATTTGGATGAGCAAATACCTGTAATTGGCTATCTTGCGAAAGCTTGTGCAACCTTGGGGCCAGGATGGCCCGGGGTTAGTAGAAAGGGCGGGATATCCCGTGGCCCGGAGGCTTGTGGGTTAATTATAGTCACAACAGGTAGCCTACCTATCCTGACTAAGGTAGGACTTTTAAGTTTGCCGAGTATTTAAGCAGAGTTTCACAGGCAACTTGATAACAGGAAAGAAATGCAGTTCTCTACTTCTTATAATGTTGTTGTTGTTGTTGTTGTTGTTCCCCAAGCTGCCTGGCCGAACAGCCCCAAGGCCCCGAGCAAGGCCACAACCGTGCGCCCCCACAGAACCCTCCCTGCCGACCACAATAAAGCCTGGGTGACCGAAGCCACTCCATGGCGGGGAGCTGAGGAGGGTGCGGAAACGCCCGGGAAACCAAAGCCCCACCCAGGGCCCTGTGCCCCTCAGCAATTATGAAGAGAAAGTTGAGAGGCAAAGGAAAAATGTGACGCTTTGGCTTCCAATCTTGGTAGATTGGGAGGTCAATCCACGGAAGAGTCGCCGTCACTTGAGATCTAGAAAATATATAAGTAAAAGGAACAGTCAGAGTAAGCTATGGGTATGGCAGAGATCGCTCAGTTCTCACTCTGATAGACCAGCCCATCACCACATATCTTATAATGTAATATAGTACTAATGCCTAAGACTCACCATGAAACCCTTAGGAAGAGCCACCCCTTGGAACCTAAAGAGCTGGCCCTCGTTGGTGATGACGGGATGAACTGCCATGATGCTGGCCTTGCCCATATGAGAGGTGTTGGATATCATGGGACCCCGACTGATCTCCATGAAGTTCCCCATACGATACAAAACCACTGTGTTGCCTAGGAGTGAACAAGACGTGAACGATTATGTCAAAAGTGTAACAAATATCAATACTGTACTGTACATTTATTCAATTAAGGTTAAGTGTTAATCAATAATAAAGTAATATAATCATAACTATGCTTTAGAGGTTGCCTGGTATAAATGCGCAGAATTTCGGTGTGAGTATCCTATGTTCGAGTCCTTGGAGTGCCACATGTATTCGTTGATTTCATTACTTGAGTTTAAAAGTAAAGCTGGTTGGTGAAAAAATATGAATTACTTTATTATACTAATGATACACTCAATAGATACATACCGGAAGGGCTTTGTGCAGCCATCTGTGGAATCTGGAGAGACTTGTATCTGTTATCAGCGAACATGTTGAGGGCTAAACTGGCGTCGACCTCTAAACGGTGGAAGGGTAACTCTGCCATAGCCAGCTTTACCATCTCACCAGATAGTGTACGAAGCTCCTCCTGCAAGAACATTAATAGGCTTGTAACCAAGTTGTTTATTTCTTGTTTTGGTTTGTTTGTTTTATGAAGTTAACAATTTTATTTTCTATTTTGTTTTGCTCCCTAGACCTCCATCAAGCTTACAAAAATAACCACAAGATCCCCCTCCGAGATAAATTTGTAATTTTTTATTGAAAAATTTCACGGTCGAAGGCCAGTTCCTCCTAAATTGCAGGCTCGCTATTGTTCGTCATAAAAAAATTGACACCTGAATGGCACCGAAAGTCTAGAAAATTACAAAGAAATGGAGCAAACAGTCTTAAAATTTCCAAACTAATGTGGTGAATGTCTTGAAATCGTATAACTAATGAGGCTAGACACGAAGGAGAAGGGGGTCCAGAACTGCCTCCTCCCCTCCCTTAATCCTCTTAATTAGGAGTTAAAATAGACCGTTTTGTCCACAGAGAGTGATGTTACAGTCTCACGTCCTAAATGGCGGCATTCCAGGCGACCCTGTCATGGGCTGCCTCTGTTGTTAAGTTCTTTGTTTTGAGATCGGACCGGAATACAGTACAGTACCTGATTCCACGTCTTTCTAGGTCTACTCCTACGTACAGCACCCCCCACGTTCACAGTCCGGCATGTCTTCACCTATGCCCTCTCTCCACGTTTCTAAACCAACCAAGTCGGCTAGTGCGTATCACTTCACTGATACTCCTAATGTCCAGACGCCTAAATACTAGAGATACAATTTAATTAGAATGGATAGGAACACTTGGCATCAAAAGGGATTATTGTCAATACCAGACATAAGAAACAATAAACAAACCGCCCCTACCTCTTCACTCACATTCCCCTAGCTACCGTACATCACAACACGGCTATAGGCCACAACACTCCACAAACACCCTTCTTACAGACCTCACTCATACAAAAAGCTCAGTTCAGTGATGGAATATGCTAGTCCTGCTTAACCCTTCCTACCCGGGCTGTCTTACCCAATGACGGTCGCCCGTACCCAGGCGAAATGGCTGAAAAACGTCTAGGCCTAGGCTACCGTATTTATGTTTATTTTCACTGCTAGAACTTTCCCACTCATCTATAATCGTAGTGCGGTTTTCAATCTGTATTTTGGCGTTGAGTAGAGCTCTGTAAGTCAACTGGTTCAGTTGTGATGACGATTTCAGTGGAGCAAATATTGCAGAGATGTTGCCAATATGAGGGCTTTTCAGACACTAATTTCGTCGTGACGTCAGAACAATAACATTGAAGTGTCTTCTCCTTCTTGTTTTCGGAGGTGCGGTGACGAACGCTTGGGTTTGTTGACATACGTCGTACGCACGGCATTCAGACCAAGTTTAATTAGGCTATTAAGCTGCTGCCTTAGGTAAGGCATACCGGGTAGCGGCCCTTCTTTCGAGCTGTCCTTACCTAAGGCAGACCGGGTAGGAAGGGTTAAGCTCTAACCTCTGAAACATATCACAACACCCTACAGACCATACAGAACAAAGCCCTCAAAATAATAACTGACTGCACAGCCAGTGAAATTGTGTATAAATCATCAAGAAAGTGAGAATGAGAGCAAACAAAATAATAATAAATAAATAAATAAAAGGTGAAGATGTGTGAAGTTTATATTGGCATACATTATATACTATATTATATACTATATTGTGCTTGTCTGGGCCATCTTGTTCAGGGGGAAAAAATTCCAAGATCGTCTAACACTACATAGCATAAATGAAGAAAGGAATCATTGTGTTGAACGGTTTAAGTGTATTGGATTGTTATATTTGCTAATATAAATTCCGAAAAGTTGACAGAATGGATAAAAGCACAATTTTAGGAGGAACACTATATTGACATTTTGCAAATACTGCACAGTAGTTTCTACTGTTCTACAGCAATCTGGAGAAGCTATAGCAAAACTTACTCCTCATCAAATAATGTTCTATCATTATTATAGTTACCTTGTTGGGTGTCCAGCTGGGCATCTTCAAATCTACGTCATACACAAAGCTTCCTGTCCGTACTGTCAAAAGAAATATACTACACAGTTACCGTATTTCAATCATTAAAAATAATACCAGACCAACTGAACTTAACCTAAAGTACAGTATAGACATTATATATTGCAAACAAAATTATTCTTTAATACAAATTAGTATTCAAACTATTTAGTACCGTATAGTTATGAGTAAAAACAAATACTGTATATCAATGAAATGATCAGCAGAATCTTCAAAGACATGATGATGTCCGTGTACATGTACTGTACCAATATAGCATACAAAATTTAATTATCAATTCACATTACGCACATTATAGTGTGACAAAGTAATGAATTCTTCAATGAACTAAAAGCTTACAGTAAATAAAACTTAATCAATAATACTATTAACAAAATTGGATAAGGCTAATACAGTATTAATCGTTTTTGCAACTCACTTACTAAAAAGGAACCAGGAAGCAGCATGATATAATACTGTATATAAAGGAGTTCGCTGATGATAATAAAACTAAAACCATACCATTAGGAGAGGGGAAGGAGCAGAGTTCAACATAGATATTTTCCTTGAAAGCCGACTCCAACACGGCTCCCAGCATAACGGACGCTGAACGCCAGAACGCTTTGTTGGCATAGAACGGGTCAGCCTGCAAGGAGGGGGAATATGTGTGATAGTAAAGTGGTTATCACACAAGCGTTTTTATTCTACCGGTATCATACTTTATTTTATCATACAGTATTTTATTATTGTATTATATTTCTGGAATCTTTTGCACTGATATCAGAAACTCGGCTAAAGATAGATTAAATTAAGTGATGTAATTATATATAAAGTGTACCTCAGAAGCTATCAGACCAGTCTTGACTATACAAGTTGTGGGAGAGAGCACTGAATAATAATTGAGGATTAAAGAATTCAGAGTTTTCCTTGTATCCTTCCTACCAAATTCCACACAATAAAGTAAAGATAGGGGCTTATACTAATACAGTATGTGTAATACGGTACTAATACCGAAGCATGTACCGGTAACTGTCTGACAAAACATTCTGAGTAAAATCCACAATACCAATATGGGTTTGGTTCACTTTTACTAACATGATTATATAATGCATTGTGATAAATAACCATTGATAAATACAGCCGTGAGCCTTGGCATACAGTAGTCAGTAGAGCGTCGGCTGCTGATCAAAGGTTCGGCAGATCGAGCACTGTCAGAATGTTATTGGTAGATGTCAAGCCCGGGCAACTTGACCTAACGATTCGTGACAAACTCCTCCCTAATGTTCATGGTGGCCACCCCTTCTCGGGACTTACGGCATCTGGCCAAAAAAATAAAAATAAAATAATATAAATAAATATCGGTACAATAAGATGCACAACAGCATTTAGGGTCTAACCTGTCTGAAATGTAGAAAGCAGAGGGAGCAGTCATCTTCTAGTGGTCTGTGCAAATCCCATACTTGACCATTCACCTCCGCCAGCACTGTACGGTCAATGATCATTTGGTTCATGTCTAAGGAGAAATAAATCAGGGTTTATATATGTGAAGTACTGATTGTATGTTCCGTATAGGTAGGCTACTGTATCTTTTTATATCTCGTTAGCTTCTCCACTCATGAATTTCCAAGCCATTATAATTATTTTTTTTATTAATTCCAACCTTTAATTTTTCCTGTCTTGTGCTTTCACATTATCTCCTTAAGTATCTTTAAAATTACCGGTATGTATTTTATGCAATCTCACCTCACCAATTTAATAATAATCATTATATATACAGTTTATATATCTACCGGTATATTAAAATACTGTATTTATGACAGCGTAAATATGGTACGGTAAAGTACTGTGTCCTACCATAATGAAAATCAATCAATCAATCAAAAGGGACTTGCGCTGTAATGGCATGAATCTGCCCTCACACTTTTGAATATTCACAGGGGTCTTTCTGGACAAGGCTATATAGTGTGAATGTTGATGTATTGGAGAGTTGCAATAGAAATACTCAGAGGGGTTTGGATATACTGTACAGAACTTTATGGAGCAAATGGATGGTGATAAACTGAATTAGAGAGTATCTATATGAAATTAAGGTGCAAGGAATGGGGGGGTAGGGTAGATCGGACAAGGTGGATGGGTGAAGTGGCGAGTGCTATTGTTGAATTTCGACTCTGTAGCAGCAGGCTTATGGCACAGAGATATCTAAATGATGATAAGCTATGTGAGGGATGCCTATTAAATATGAGACAGGACAAAGCTGCATGGTGGCACTTTTTTGTGTTCATACGTGGGCACCCCATCAGGAACTGAACAATCTACTGTCTGGTAATAGGTAAATATAATATAAGATTAGACACACACCCGAGTAAATAAAACTCACGTTGGGCACAATTATAAGGGGTGGAGACATTCTTGTTCATGATAAGTGTGCAGTCTTCGGGTTGTCCAGTGAATTTAACTTCAATTTTCTCAATATCTGTGATGAGAGCTGCCTGTCGTTTGACTTCCTTGTCGAAGAGGCCCACCCTCTTCTTCTGAACACCGGCATTTGTCAGGGGACGACTGTGGCATAACCCTGAAATAATAAAATGTAATTAATGTATCAATATATATATTTGTGGTAGGCTTAGTCTAACCCTGATTCCTGATATATAAAAAAAAAAAAAAAAAAAAAAATAAATAAATTGTAGATTGGCAGTCTCATTATAATATGTAGAGTACCGGTATTTAATTTTATCTTTATTCATTGACTTACCATTACATAACAGGGGTTTGATATATATATAATTATCTTTCAAAATTATTTCTCGTCCTTAATTTAACCGCCCTCAAGTGTAAAAATACATGTACAGTACATTAAATGAGTCTACAACTTTGGAGAATGAGGAGAACCAGGGTAATCACGAACATCTTTATTATTTTCAATGTTTTGACTTGTCAATTGTCATCAGAAGTTTAGGACTTTGATATCTTACTTTAGCTTTTATTAGCCAAAGTAATGACGTCGAACGGTGGCACCATCGCATGAATCACCACGCCCAAGGCACTCCCCCCTTCTACAAACTGATCCCATTGCTGTTCAAGGAGGCCCAACTAGTACCAGTACCTATAATTTCCAGATTTGTCTCAGACAACAAACTGCGCCAGTACCAGCGAACCAAATACCAGCAGCTCCAAGGACGCATCTTTGACTTGTGAGACAAGTACACTGCAAAAGACATCACCACTTCCAAGATGTTGAAGGCATGTGGGAAGATTTATGCCCCTACACTACCCTTCAACCAGTAAAGTCTCGATGAACGAATTCATATAAGTGAATAAAGTTATAAACTCTAAACAGACATTGTGATTTAATTAATATGAATGTATTATATGTTCATATAGGTCTACTATAACAATACTTGTGTGCTGATTACGCTGACATAAACAAAAACATGATACAACGATACTTTTTGGTTCTTCAACAGTACTTTGTATACGGTAATGTACTTTGTCACAATTTGAGGCCGTGGGGGGGGGGGGGGTTGTATGTCCAAACATTATGGTAATATGATAAGTAGGATATAATTGTGACCAACTATGACATAATTATACAATTGAACACTTGCGAGTTTCAGGCTATATGGAAGTTGGAGCCATAGCCTAAACATCGATATTAAACAGAAATGCAATAATAATGTGGATAAAAAGTATGTTAAATTGGGTTATAGGTAGGCTATTTAGGCTATATATGTACTCCAACGGCATTTTAGCCAAATTAGCTGGTAATTCGACTAAATATCAACACCTACAACTACAATTTCCCAACCCCGAAAGGAGTTGAAATAGGGGAGCTATCTCCCCGCCAAAGGCGGCTTTCTAGGGCCTTTCCTAGCTGATGCTGAGAGGATTGGGTTCTAGTCATGTGGTGATGGGCTGGTCTATCCGAGTGAGAACTGAGCGATCTCTGCCATACCCATAGCTTACTCTGACTGGTCCTTTTACTTATATATCTATGGTGATGGGCTGGTCTATCAGAGTGAGAACTGAGCGATCTCTGCCATACCCATAGCTTACTCCGACTGTTCCTTTTACTTATGTATTTCCTAGATCTCAAGTGACGGCGTCTTTTCCGTGGATTGACCTCCCAATCTACCAAGATTGGAAGCCAAAGCGTCACATTTTTCCTTTGCCCCTCAACTTTCTCTTCAAAATTGCTGAGGGGCACAGGGCCCTGGGTGGGGCTTTGGTTTCCCGGGAGTTTCCGCACCCTCCTCAGCTCCCCGCCATGGAGTGGCTTCGGTCACCCAGGCTTTATTGTGGTAGGCAGGGAGGGTTCTGTGGGGGCGCTCGGTTATGGCCTTGGCCTTGCTCGGGGCCTTGGGGCTGTTCGGCCAGGCAGCTTGGGGAACAACAACAACAACAACAACTTATATATCTTCTAGATCTCAAGTGGCGGCGTCTTTTCCGTGGATTGACCTCCCTACTGCGGCACTGCCAACCTAGAAGTTGGCAGATTGGGAGCCAAAGCATCACATTTTTCCCTTACCCCTCAACTTTCCCTCCATAATTGCTGAGGGGCACAGGGCCCTGGGTGGGGCTTTGGTTTCCCGGGCATTTCCGCACCTTCCTCAGCTCCCTGCCTTGGAGTGGCTTCGGTCACCCGGGCTTTGTTAGTGGTAAGCAGGGAGGATTTTGTGGGGGCGCTCGTTTATGGCCTTGGCCTTGCTCGAGACCTTGGGGCTGTTCGGCCAGACAGCCTGGGGAACGACAACAACAACAACTACAATTTCCTTATTGCCTGAAACTCGCAAGTGGTCAATTCACGGCTATATTAACAAAAGTGGTCTTGGCATGGTCGGCTGGTCTCGTCAAATTGCCCCATAGCATAACATGGGGCAGAGCTGTCTCGCCGTCATGGCCGAGTTGTCCAAAAGTGGGCCGAGTCGTCCATTCACCGACGACCGTTATGGTCGGACCCGTACTCACGGATTATACGGATACTACATCCTTCCCCACAATTTTACCGAAATAACAATTAGGCCTAGGCTAGCCTAGATTGTAGATTAGGAAAGACCTAGGCCTAGTGACCCTAGTCTAGGCTATTAGGCTAGGTTACCTATTGAATGATAGTGGGGAATTAAGAAGCAGGCTTCTTGTTTCTAGTTTCGATTGGTTTTATTAGGTAACTTTTGGGCTAGGCCTATGTTAATTTAACCTAAGGAAAATGGAAAGTGGCTAGACATTGCAGTAATATTAGTTTGAAATACATAGCATAGTCTACTAGTCTAGCCTAGGCCTATATCAACACAAATAGCCTGAAATTTGGAAACCTGGAGAAGGCTTGGAGAAATTACGGTACCAAATTGTGTTAGCCTAGCCTAGATGAACCATTGAACTGGGTTTGTCTATTGATTGGGTTGGTGTTAGCTTAGGCTAACTTAGATTGTAATAGTGGTGATGACAAAATATTTAACTTGTAATACTGGTCTTACGTCTCCTCATATGCTGGTAGGTTTGTGGTAAAACCAGAGAAATATTCCGCAGGGGTGCCTGCATTTTCGCTTCTTGATGTACGAGCTACTGACGTTGAATCGGTGTTAGGCCTATAACCGAGTTGACAGTAACTTGACACTGATAATAGCCTATTGAAGAAGATTAAATTATACTAAAGCTTCTGAATGTATAAACTAATCGAAAATACGGCTACAGTGAAAAAGGAACTCCAAGAAGCAAGAGTGAAATACTGCAAACCCAGCACGAAAATAAAGTGTCGCGGGTGGCACCACACCTCACCACAGTGGCTATAAAGGCGCGGTTGCACATGCCCGAATTTTTGCCACCCAAGCAACTTTTGTCACCGATTCGGGCAACTCGGGCATGTGTAACCGCGCCTTAAGTTGTTCGATATTGGACTTTGGACTTTTGGACATTCGGATGTAAACAAAGCGACGAATCTCAATCGATCTTGAACGAAGCAAGCTGGTTTGCTTAGATATGATCAATACGTATGATCAATACGTATATTATTTATGTTGTATTTAATTTGTCTTGGCAAATCTATTATCACACAATTGAAATTCATATTATAAGTAGGCCTAATGTTAACCAGAAAATACATAATTTATATACTGTTATGGAATAACAAGCCTACTTACAGTGAATAGACTAGCACAAATACTGTACATATACTGTATATTCCCCGAACGTTTTATCCGCGTTATCGCTTGTATTATACGGTTTTTACCTCAGTAGGAATCTCATATGTAGGCCTATATATAGATATGCTAATGATCTAACTATGGATGATTTTAACCCCTTCAGCACGATGACGGCTTTTTACCTTGGATCCTGGCTAGAATTAAATATTAATATTATGCAGCTTAAGAAGAACCTGTGCTATTCAAAGGGTTTATCGATATCGAATTTACCCCTTTGAGTCCTAGAGGTACATTAAGCTATTGAAAATCGTCTAATGGTAACCAGAATATAATTAAAATTACGTCATCGTGCTGAAGGGGTTAAATGGAGTTGCAATCATGGTTGTTTTGTTGATTGTCTTCTGATTCGACGACTCGTGATTGTGTTTGAAGGCCTTGCGAAATTGATGATAATTTTCGATAATGTTCTGAGTATCTATTTTCCTAGGAACTATTTTTCCCAAATACACAACTACCCTTTGGACCCAGTAGTAGCATCACATAAATTGGGGCTTTATTGTGGACAATCGGTGTTTAGGCTACTCATCTCATAATTTTTTTTTTTTTTTTTTTCAGATGTTCCTGTGTCCTAATATACGGGTCCAAATAAATTTTACATAAGATCAAGCCCATCTATTTTTTCCGAAGTACTGTAGACCTACACTACAAATCCATGGATCCATTGGTAGAATCGAAATTTGAACTGGGTCCTTGTTTGTGGAAAATCGATATTTACCCATAACACATCTCCGAAAAGAGGCCGAACAATCAACTTTTTAATGTTGAAATGTTAAGATGTGGGCCCAAAATAATTTCATCCATCGACTATATATCAATGTAGCCTACTCACCATGGTGTAAGGATTCAAAATATATTCAGGCTATAAGGAAGTTGGAGCCATAAGCATCGCTATTAAGCAGAAATGCAATAATAATGTAAGTTTCTGATAGATAAAAAGTCTGCTGAATTGGGTTTTATGTATCTAAAATGTACAACAACTGCATTTTAGCTCGTAATTATGCTAAGTACCAATGTCTACAGCTCAAACTTCCTTATATAACGAAACTCGCAAGTGGCCAAATTGTTTCCAAATTTTCTTGGAACATGCATGAACATTTTATGTAATTTTCCGATTGTTATGAAATAATGTATGGAATAAGCCCAACTTTATTTTGAACAAGTAGGCCCTACTCTACAACCAACTGGAACCACCATAAGTCTATTCATTATAGGTAGACCAGAAATCATGACCTCTATCCTCTGTAACTAAAAAAAGGGCTAGAGCAAATAGGCTGAAAACATCCACACCTATTCCCTGGCTGACTCTTCCCAAATGGTAGAAATATTCACTCGATTACTCAAGTCGTTTTTAAGTTATGAGAGGTCTGGGTCGGGTTTTCTGTGGACCCCTTATAATGAACATTTTAAAGTTAGGGGTTTACTGTGGATTGTCGTTTTTATTCATCTCAGAAAAGAAGCTGAAAAAAATCCTCCTCTTCAAATTTGAAATGCTCCTGTGCCCTAAGTTATGGGTCCAAATATAGGTTACCTTACATTAATGGAATCCATCCATAACATATCTGAGGTGAAACCACTGATTTCGGGAGCTGATGAGTGATTGGTGCTTCTGAATGCTTGTATGCTTGCTTTATGTGGGCGAACTGTTATATGTGTTCTCCTGTCACCTCTGTTTCCTTTCTCGTGCCTCTTGCTGATCCTCCCTACCGCTACTACAATAATCAGTGTTCCTCATAAACCTCTCAGTGTATACTACATAGGTTATGTAGTAGGCTACCCGTCTTGCAACACAATCCCACCCCAACTCTGTACAACTCTCCAACTCAAGAGTGAAACGATAGGCTATTCCCAATCTTTCTTCTATTCAACAGCTGAGCTCTGGAACTCTCTCCCTGAATCCATATTTCCCTCATCCTATGACTGAAATTGCTTCAAACTCCGTGTGTCCAGACATTTTGGCTCGAACATTCTTTGATTTTGGCCCTGTCACTCTTTCAACTCTGGGAGAGGCACTCGTCACAGGCAGATTTGCCTTTTGTCTCCCTCATCCACATAGAAAAAATACACTATAATACAATTAATTAATTAATAGAATAAACTAATAAATAAGACTAATTGATAAATAAAATATATAAATATTTAAATATCCCAATAGCTACGAAAAAAATAAAAGCAATCAAAGTCGTGAATGAGAGAATACGGCACACTGAGTTACTAGGCTATACACAATTTCTATAATAAGGCATACCACATGGAGTCTATATAACAGAGAGTAGCCCACCATTCTCCCGATAGATGGCCCAGGTAGTGGTGTGGGTTGTCAACAATGCAGCAGACGATGGACCAAAACAAGGGAATTACTCAACATTTGGACCACTTCACGAAAACCCAAGACTGACATATATATGTTATAAGGTATAGTAACATCTTAGATTCTCATAAACAACATTGGAATACTTAGAGGTGCTGAAATAACACCTAAAATAAACCTTTACAACTCTACTGGAATCGGGAGACTCTAATTGGCGCATGCGTAGGTGAGTCTTGAGTCGGACGCCATTTTGGGGACATGTAATACGTGTGTCTCATCCGTCGTCTTGGGAATTATGTTATTTAATTTTGTTTAATTATTGTTGGCGGCGTTCATTGCCTTTCCCATAGTCGATTGCTCTTGCTGGAGGGACCTTGGTGACCCTGGTCTCTGGGTCTTCTCCTGGATGATCTAGATGTGTGTGAATTTGTATTTTGTTTTTGTGTGGTCACTGTTTTCTGTTGTGCTTTGTGTTGTCCCTCTTCTTGCTCTGTCTAAAGTCGCCCCCCCAAAAAAAAAAAAAAATAAAAAAAAAATAAAAATAAAAATAAAATGGAAGTGGGGATTGGGCCTGAGCATATAGATAGATAGATAGATAGATAGATAGATAAATAGATAGAACAAAGATGAAATAAAATAAGATACTAAATAAACACAGCCTCCCTTGACCCCATTCAGACTAAATACAAGTAATGCCCACAGACCCACTCCAGCTAAATTAGTACATTTTTCGGCAAGAAATTTCCAGACCGAAGGCCGGATCGTTATATCTCGCCCAGAAAATATCTACACCTGAATGAGGCGAAACATCTTATGCTCACCAAACTAATAGAGTGAAACTTCTTTGGATTTCCAAATTATTAGAGTGAAATAAGGAGGGTCGAAATAGACCCTCCATTGCATCAAACAGGGTTAAAATTGTACACTCGGATGCCATAGTCTCTAGCACACTCATCAATATTCCTGGCCTTCACCTATTTCTAACTATGGAAGGATATCTCTGGAAACTAACTAACCCCTTGAAGCTCTGACGCGTTTTAGCAGTATATTTTGGCTATCATTAGACAATTGTATGCAGCTTAGGAAGGATCTGTGGGTATTAAGAGGGCAAAGACTCTCTCAATCAAACCTCTGACTTCCATAAACCCTTCCTAATCTGAATAAAATCGTCTAATAATTACCAGAAAACAAAACAGAAATGTGTATTGGAGCTTGAAAGGGTTAATTAATACAATGTTCTATAAACCCCGACTACAAAAATATATATACTATAAATTGAAAAGCTAGATATATCCAAAAATCAATTCAGAAACATCTAATGGCATAAATAAAACCATAGGGGTCCAGGAATTCTTATGAGTGGGCTAGAGACAATGGTGTCCGAGTGTACCATTTGTATTATATGTTCAATACTGCATATACGAGTTTAAGGGGAGATTTCCACTTGAGGGATTTTTTCTGGACCCCTTGCTCCTTCATGTTTAGCCCCATTGCTCTGGAAATTTTAAGATGTTCGCCCCATTAGTTTGGCAATTTTAAGAACTTTCGCTCCATTTCAGTCAATGTTAAGGCTTTTCGTGCCATTTATTTTTTTTCCTGGCGAGCGATAGCGAGCCTGTAATTTGTAAATTTCATTAATCGATTTTAGGAGTATAGTTGGTTGTTGGAAGGAACATAATAATTTAAGAGGAAACGGCTTATGGCCGGGAAATTTTTCTACCGAAAAATGTACAAATTTATCTTGAAAGAGGGTATAGGGGGTGTAATTTTAAATTTGATGGATGTCTAGGGAACAAACTAAAAACCTCCCCTTAACCCTTCGAGTACCAGCGACGTGTGTTATATTTTATTCTAGCTATATTTAAACGGTATTATGCAGCTTAGGAAGGATATGTGGTTGTTAAATTGGTTGATCGAGATAGTTTGAAGCCTTATTATTGCTAGAGGTCCTTCCTAAGCTGAATAATATCGTCTAATAGTTACCAGTATATAATGAAAAGGACGTTCCTGGTACTGAATGGTTTAACAGTGTATGAAGGGGGCATGGAGGCGGTTTATTCATGGTCACCCCCTCGAGTAGCAAGGCGTTTGTTAATTTTGGCTATTCTATTTAGTATAACCTCTGAGGTGAAGCCATTGATTTCGGGGGTTGATGAGTGATTGGTGCTTCTGAATGCTTGTGTGCTTGCTTTTTGTGGGCAAACTGTTATGTGTGTTCTCCTATTTTTCCTTTTTCGTGTCTCTTACTGATCCTCCCTACCCCTTGTGAGAGTAAAGCCCCGTCCACACGATCGAGCACTGCCCGTCGGGCACAAGGGAAATGTTCGATATGGGGCAAATTCAGCGGGCAAACCAGGGATATGCCCGTGCACGCAGTTGAGCGAAATCATCAGGCACTGTCTGACAGTTTGCGGGCGGTCATTTGGGCCCTCCAGGAAGGCCAAGTCGAACTGCCCGGCAGTTTGCCGGGGGGAATGGGGATAAAGGGGCCCGTGGAAGGAGGGAAATAAATGTGTAGCTTGATCTTTAACCCATTCAATACCGGTAACATCCATTTTATTATAATCTGGCAATTATAATAAGTCTTTACATGGCTTAGGAAGGACGTCTACCCAAAAGGCTACAGACGATCTCAATTAATCCCTTCAGCGATCATATACCCTTTTAATATTAATGCAATCGTCTAAATGTAGCTCAAAACAAATACAAAAATACTTCGCCGGTACAGAAGGGGTTAATAAATATATATATATTTTATCCTTCTATTATACGGGTATCAATCAGGAAAATTTGGTGGACGGTAAACAGGATGTAATGTGTGCAATCACTTATTAAATGTCACTGATGGTATGACTTTAATGTTAGCCTCAGAATAAAGTATGGGGAGCGTCCCCATTTATATTGATAAGTTAATTATTATTAGCAATATTATGAATATTTTATTAAGATTATTCCTATAAGTATGATGAAATATATCTATCTTAAAAAAAAACGTTGGAATCGCGACGACGAGACGATTCCAAATATACCATAATCTTGAATAGTCAAAATCAGACCAAAATCATCGATTTGCCTGGGCTTAATTAAACCCAGGCATATTTGAACAAATGTTTTCGATTATGGGAGAATGGCTGGTCGAAAATGAAATCTACGACCATTTATGGAAGCTGTCGGTCGAGAGAAATCGAATGACACCAGGTAGAATTCCCTAAGACTTATAGTTTGGGCTACAGAGGACTTTTTAAATTCCCAAAATCGGTCATTTGGCCGTTCTGGGTTTGGTTCTGGGAGGCCAAGTCAAATTCGAAATTCTAAACTAATTGTCCGATTTCAATTCTGTTTGCGCCATTCGATTCAGCGTGTCAAAGTGTACTTGTGGTGTAAATTTGAACAATATCCATATATAGATAACTCGTCTATGGGTTTTTTAAACTTTAAAATAGGCCTATGGGCCTAAACAATTGTCAAAAATTAAAATAATCCATATACCGTTGGAATTGCAACGTGACGAATCCAGATATATCCTTAAAAACTCTAAAATCGAAAATCACCCGCCAAGTCAAAAAATGTCATGGGCATTTTTGAACAAATATTTTCGATTATGGGAGAATGGCTTGTCGAAAATGAAATCTACGACCATGTATGGAAGTTGACGGTCGAGAGAAATCGAATGACACCAGGTAGAATTCCCTAGGACGTATAGTTTGGGCTACAGAGGACTTTAAAAGTCCAAACACTGGTAATTTGGGCCGTTCTGGGAGGCCAAGTCAAATTCGAAATCCTAAACTAATGGTCCAATTTCAATTCTGTTTACGTCATTCGATTCAGCGTGTCAAAGTGTAGCCTACTTGTGGTATAATTTTGAACAATATCCTTATATAGATAACTACGGAAAGTACTGATACTGTACTGTACCTCGATTTCTAATAAAATATATTAGCTACGCATTCAAACTATCGTTTTCTGTAAAGATTATTGAAAGAAAACTATCCCGTCTTAAATATTGTATGGCTAACTATACTATTTGAACATAACATATTATCACTTACGTGGCTGCTCCATTATAACATGTGGGTAGATTGGGTGGAAGGAAGACACAGGAAAGAGCTTTAATTATATACCCTTCTCTAACTAATAACACACTCAACAAAGCCACTCCAACAGCTTCTTCTCTGACTAAGACAGCCATCATGTAGGGGACAGTGTTTATTAAACTATAAAATAGACCTATTGGGCCTAAAAATTGGTCAAAATTAAAACATGCATATACCGTTGCAATCCTAATGACGAGACGAATCCATATATACCCATGAAAACTCGAAATTCGAAAGTCGCCCGCCAAGTCCAAAATATTTCCTGGGCAGGGATTTTGGACAAAAATATTTTTGATTCTGGGCGAATGGCTGGTCGAAATTACAATCTACTACCATGTATAGAAGCTACTCGTCGAGAGAAATCGAATGGCACCAGGTAGAAGTCTGTAGGACTTATAGTTTGGGCTACAGAGGACTTTTAAAGTCCAAAAAACGATCCCCCTGGGCCCTCCAGGAAGGCCAAGTCAAAATCGAAATCCTAAACTAATATTCCGATTTAAATTATGTTTGCGCCATTCGATTCAGCGTGTCAAAGTGTACTTGTGGTATAAATTTGAACAAAATCCATACATAGATAACTTTGCTACGGAGTTTTTAAACTTTAAAATAGGCCTATTGAGCCTAAAAATTGACCACAAATACACTTTGACACGCTGAATCGAATGGCGCAAACAGAATTGAATAGTAGTATTGAAGAGTAACTTTTTAAATTTCTTTCATTTCAGATCTTGTGAGAATGTTTATCCAGAGGTCAGATATTGAGACTTCCTGAGGCGATCGGGTCAACTGGGCCGCCGAAGTGGAGACTCCCTACCCTGGTAGGTCCTCGTTAGCAGGATATACCAAAGCCACTCCAACAGCTTCCTCTCTCTCCAATACCCCTTCTCCCCTCTGTACACTCTTCAGAAAAATAGGAAAAGTAGAAAGTAGGTACGAGGTGCCGTTGTAAAGGCTTATCCCTCAATACCTTCACCTGACCTGAGGGGGATTTTGACGCCACTCTACAAATCGTGCAGTGTGAATCATAAATAACCCTTTCTGTTCCGGCGACTATTTTCACATATATTATTGGTATATTAAGACGAATGTGTGCAGCTTAAGAAGGATCTGTGATATTAACCCCTTTTGTACCGGTAACGTCCTTTTAACATTACTCTGGCTACTATTAGACGATTTTATTTAGTTTGAAACGGGCCTCCAGCAATTAACAGGCTTCGAACTATCTCCCTTAACCATTTTACTGTTACATATCCTTCTTAAACTGCGTGAAATCGTCTAAATATAGCTAGAATAAAATTAAAAAGATGTTACCGGTACAGAAGGGGTTGAGAAGGGTTAGGTGATATAGTTCGAAGCCTGTTAATTACTGGAGGCCCTTTTTAAACTGAATAAAATCGCCTAACAGTATTCAGAACAAAGTTAAAAGAACGTCACCGGTACATAAGGGGTTTAAAGGGGATTCGATATTAAAATGTGTATGCAGCATCTTATATTTTATAATTAAGAATTGTTATTGTCATTGAATTATATGTTTGTTCTATTTTCTATCTCCCAAGACCACTCCTTTGAAATAAATGTGTACATTTTTCGGTAGAAAAATGCTTCCTCCCTAATTGCAGGCTAGCTTTCGCTCGCCAAGAACAAAAATTGACACCTAAATGGGACGAAAGGTCTTACAACTGGCAAAGTAATGGGGCGAATGTGTTAAAATCGATACTAAAATGGCGTCCTAAGAAAATAATGTCCAGTCTCTCTTAACTATCGGATCTGTATCGAAACCAAGCGAGATAAGAAATATGAGCTACAGTATATACCATCCCAAATGCTTCAGAGTTTGGTTTTAACCCTTTGAGTACCAGTGATTCGTATTTTGTATTTGATTTGAGCTACATTTAGACAATTTTATGAAGCTTAGGAAAGATATATGGTAGCTAAAAGGATTAATTGAAATGGTGTGTAGCCTGTTAATGGGTAGACGTCGTTCCTAAGCTTAATAAAATCGTTTAATAGTTGCCAGAATATAATGGAAAAGACGTCGCCGGTTCAGAATGATTTAACCCTTTGAGTACCAGCGACGTCGGTTATAATTATATTCTAGCTATATTTAGATGATTTTATGCAGCTTAGGAAGGATCTGTGGTAGTTAAAAAGGTTGGTTGCGACAGCTTGAAGCTTTATTATTGCTAGAGGTCCTTTCTAAGCTGTCCTAATAGTGTCCAGAAAATGTATTGATGCTTCGCTTACTTACGAAGCAGTATCATATTGTGGTGTTATTTAATTAATTCAATGTATTATTTGTCATTAAATGTAGGTCTAAATGATATTGTCTAATAAATTATTGCGATTACTGTATATTAACCCCTTGAAGCGCTGACGCGTTTTAGCAGTTTATTTGTGCTCTTGTTAGGCGATTTTATGCAGCTTAGGAAGGATCTGTGGGTGTTAAAAGGGTAAATACTATCTCAATCAACCCTTTGACTTCCGTATACCCTTCCTAATCTGAATATAATCGTCAACAAATAACCATAAAACAGAAAAAAAAATGCTTATTGGAGCTTGAAAGGGTTAATCGTAGTCATGTGCTGTACTTATAACTGTCTTGATGGTGTAATGGTTAGTGTTTAGGATCTGTTATATGGTAACCTAGGTTCGAATCCCGGGAGAATCACATGTGTTCATTAATTTCATTTGTGGGTTATTGGTGTTAAGAACGATGTTCAAAATAATATTATATTATATGTGAAATATAACTATTTATATGTAAAGTCGCGCTAATAAGTCATGTCCCAGCTGTCATTACGTTTGGCTTGCTCTGTGCTGTATTAATGTCTGTCAGATGTTGAATTGGGTGGGTAACTGTAGGAACATGTTTGTATATTTCACTCTATATGAAGAAATGAAGCTTAGATATTGCTGATACCAATTATTGATCAAAACATACTTGGTGCCGAGACATCACTTATTAGCGCGACTGTACAGTATATGTCTTTGGAAATACTGTAATGTGTTCGGAGCTTCAATTGATCACTTGCGAGATTTGGAGCTATAAGGAAGTTGGAGCTGTAGACATCAGTAGTTAGCAGAATTACCAGCTAAAATACGGTCGTAGTGCCTTCATAAACACATAAAATTTAATTCAATTACTTGCTATCAATCATAAACTTACATTAATATTGAATTTCCATATATAATCGATGTTTACGGCTCCAACTTCCTTAAAGACTGAAAGTCGCAAGTAGTCAATTAAACTCAAAGTCTCAGATTCGTGTGTTTCGAAGCCGAGCTTGTGTTCTTAGATAAGAGTCTCTACAATTACAAAGTACGCAAATGATTCCGGAATCAAGCCACTGGCGGCCATCTTGTTTCCATAGTCACTTCCGGTCAAGCACTTATGGCAGTCAGGGTACTTTGATAGATATAATTATTGATGGGTTGTGAAAGAGTTAAGTATATAATAAAATTATATGATCAGCATAGGCTAGGTACTGAAGCTTAGTAATAATGACGAGGTAAAATTAACAAAGCGAACTGGAGACAAGATGGCGGCCAAAAGTCAAGTTTTACTCTGTTTTATCAAGCTACCCTAGTCTTGGTGGGCGAGGCCAGACGATATGATAATTTTGCAACCATAATTGAATTTTGCAAGGCACATGGTTTTATTAGGCCAATGTCAGCATCAGTAATATGCTTGTAATATGATGTAGTGTATTGTTAAGTAAATCAAGTAATAAATAGTTCCAAATGGGAGATATATAATTACTCATTATATTGTATGCATTGGCAACTCTTCGGCATATCAACAAAGTAGTCAAGAGACTGGTCAGAAAGGAAACTCGAGTTAGTCTACGGGGAATGTACTCCCAATTTCACATGCTGCTATAATTTATTCGTGTTTAATTATATTTCTTGTATTCCAACTGTATTTTATTTGTGTAATATGCCTTATGATTTATTTATTGTATGAAGTTTATGCATTTGAATAAAGATTAATTTATTACAACCTATTTCAGTCACCCTTATGTAGATATAAATAATGCTTAGTAACGCGAAAAGGGGCTCCAGTCCTGGCGCTTTTCTTGACTTACAGTGTGCTGGCTTAATAATCCAGAAGGGTTGATAGCCTCTGAAGTCCTATTTTAACTAAGCTAATACCACAGCACTAAAAAAAAAAAAAAAACAAAAAACCACATATTCTATTAGGCTATGCCTCGAAAAAAAAAACTCTAAATTCCACAAGCCCTTCCTATGCTGAATAAAATTGCCCAGTGAAAGCCAAAATATATTATTAAAGAATGGCGCTACTATTCTTAATCAGGAATTGATTTGGCAGATTGATTTAGTCCTAATCTTATTACGCTAAATGGGAAGTCATAAAGGGAATAATACGAAAACCATTAATTATTCACAAATTACGTATGTTAGATATGTCAAACTTACATAAACAGATAAAGGATATAAAGACACATAATTCATATCAAGTACATTTTATTCAATAATTTTTATTAATGTCGATATTGAAGATTTTTTATTGAAATTCTCGTTCATCTGGCACCCAATAGTTGCCATCAACCACCAGCAGTACAACCGAGGTGATCTTGGACCTTTATTTTCGGCTATTCGTTCATTTCGTTCCTGATCTTCCAGCTGTAAGGAGGTAAGACTCGTGCTCTCTCGTTTTCCCCATGGTCTCTGAAAATATAGGAAAAATATTGTGTTAGCTAAATATCGTGATTTATTTACCGCCAGACCCGAATTCGTAGACAAGAGCATGTCGATTTTCCCAAAATACTTATTTTTTTCCCATTAAACAAGGCAAGAATTGTGATGGAAAAAGCCGGCAGGTTTAACGAACATTCTGGAAGCCGGAAGTTTTTTAGTTCGTTCAATTCTACCTCCTCAACCCTATCAATAATTGCTATCTCCTTTCTCAATATTATTGTATTACTAGATTATTGTATTCATGTTGGGAAGGAATTGAGAATCGGGGAATATAGTTAAGCTATTTATAAAATAACTTGTCTTTGCTAAACTGCCGTAGTTTTATTTTTTAGCCAGAATAACCTTTAGGAATGAGTTAATTTCCTTATATTCAACTAATACTAGATGCCTTGATAAGGACCTGGATGAATTAGTTATATATTAATGAATAATTAGATTCTGAAACTTCACGACAAACTACTTAAACAAGGGAATGGGCGGATGTATTTGTTAATTTAAAAGCGATCTCCTTTCTCAATATTATTGTATTACTAGATGATTATTGTATTAATTATGGGAAGGAATTGAGATTCAGAGAATATATTGATGGCATATTGAACTTCTATCCCCACGGGTCTTTCCTAAACATATATTTTAGCCAGAATTATTTAATTTCCTTCTATTCTACTAAAACTAGATGCCCTGATTAGATAATGCCATGACTAATTTAGTTAGAATATCGAGATCTAGAGTAAATTGATGGCATAATTAAGCACAGTTATCGCCACGTGTCTTTCCTAAACCGACTAAGTTATTGTTTAGCCAGAATAAATTTTATGATATAATTTCCATATATTCTACTAATACTAGATGCCTTCATAAGGACCTAGATGAATTAGTTAGAATATATTTATGAATAATTAGATTTTGAAACTTAGCCGGCAAACTACCAAAACGAGGCCGGCTAAAGAGACTCCTCGTAGTTATAATATATATCCTATGGGTAGTTTTTATAGACGTAAGCCCCCTTCTCACTCATGCTTAGCCCCCGTAGTTTTCAGATTTAAAGACTTATCCCAATAGTTTGGCGATTTGAAGACCTTTCCCCCCTTTTCTTTGTCAATATTAACCCCTTCTGCACCGGCGACGTCTTTTGTATTTTATTATAGCTACATTTAACTATTTTATAAAGTTTAGGAAGGATATATGGTAGCTAAAAGGATAGATTGAGATAGTCTGTAGTGTCTTTGAATGAGTAAACGTCCTTCACAAGCTGTACAAATTAGTCTAATAGTTACCAGCATAGAATTAAATTTAAATCAGCTGTACATAAGGGGTTAAGACTTTTCGTGTCATTTTGGTGTCTATTTTATCCTGGCGAGCGATAGCAAGCCTGTAATTTGGGAGGAAGGGAATTTTTTCTTCAGAACAAAATACAAAAATAAATCTTTAAAGTGGGTCTAGGAAGTTTTGGATTTTTTTTATTTTAATACCACGAATTTTCAGTTTTTTATAAAAATAATTGTTCATTTACATCAATATATAGTGTTTGTAATTAATTAGAAATCTCGGGAAAACCTATTTTCCCCATTAGGCCTATCGATCAATGTTGAGACACGTCCCCCGATAGTGATTTGAAAAGACATTAGCCTAACCTAACAACCTTACCTAACCTAACCTAGGTATTATGGGTGGGGGCTGCTGCCCCCACACCCCCACTGGTTGAGTACTAACCCCTTAGTAAATAAAAAAAAAAAATTGGCTGTAGATTATACGAAGGTGAAAGAAAATTAGATGAAGTCTACGGGGTTTACTCTGCAATCTTCAGCTTTGATTGTACAGTACATTGATAATGGGAAAGTACCGTATTGACAACCTTGTTACAAAACATAAATTTTAGTACCATACTTTTATATTAGGTTTTTCAGAGGGTTTAACACATTTTCATATGATCTTTAGAGCTATCGATAACTGGAAGTACCGTATTGACAACCTTGTTACGAAAAAGACATTTTAGGCTAGTACCATACTTTTTTATTAAGTTTCGCCGAGGGTTAAAACAAATTTTCTTATACTCTTTAGAGCATATAGATTAATTATGGTAAATCTACAGTTATACTACCCCTCCCCCACCACCTCCCCCCTTCAAAACACGCCTTTTATCATGTTTTTGGATAGTTCAGCAGACACGGAAACTAGAAAAAAAGGTATTTTGATACAAATTTATCACCAACCAGAGAAGAGTTTTTCAGGTAAAAATTTTTGTTTTTGTTTTTTATTTGATATACAGTGTTGCTTAATACCGAGGACCGTCGCATTTTAGTATTTTTAACATTAGCCTAACCTAACCTAACTTAACCGAAAACTAACCTGTCTCGCTGAAGGTCTAAACCCAGCTCAAGTTCCCTGTTTATGGGTGCGCGACGGTCTAAGCCCAGCTCACGTTCCCTGTTTATGGGTTCGCGAAGGTTTGTAATACTTCAATGTATCTATTTAAAGTCAAATACATTTCCGCGCATCATCAAACCATACTAAGTCTACTACTAATATTAACCTATTAGTACCAACAGAATAGCGACAAAATAGGGGTAGTATAACTGTAGATTTATCTTAATTATTAATCTTCAAATATATCGACAAAATTAGTGGTATTAAAATAACGTTAAACCGAAGTTTTTTTAAAGCTTGGTGTAGGGAGGGAAACAAAAATAACCATAACAAGATACATAAATGAGCATATAAATACGACCACCACCCCTTAATGCCTAAATAATTACCACAAGGAATATAATTAAGAAATTTTTCATTTTATCGTAGGTATCATTGGAAGATTGTATACAGTTTAGGAAGGACCTGTGGGAGTTTGACGCAGTACCAAACGCGCAATTTGATATTTTGCGTGGAATTAACCCCTTCTGTACCGGTGACTTCTTTTAAATTATATTCTAGCTATATTTAGAGGATTTTGTGCAGTTTAAGTAGGATCTGTGGTAGTAGAAAGGGTTAAAAGAGATAGTTTGAAGCCTGTTAATTGCTGGAGGATCTTTTGAAACTGCATAACATTTTCTATTCCATTTTATTCTAGCTATATTTAGAGGATTTTGTGCAGTGTAAGTAGGATCCCCCGGGATTCGAACCTGAGTTACCACAAAGATGCAGATCAAATTTATAGGAATACCCTATGGGCAATACACAGGCATTCCCTATGGGGAAATGTTTAGCGACCGCTATGTATATATTCTTAGTCCTCTGCCCAGTTATACTATAAATAATATTAATTTATATATTATAACCATGCTAATCATACTTTTTCTTCTTCCGTAGATGCCTTGGCTGTTGAGACTCCGGAACCACGTGGAAGAAATCACCTAATACTTACGATCCACCACCAGAATTATCCACACAAAACGACAGAGGATTTCACCACCATATCACCACCGCTACCATCGTCACCACCACCACCACCCCTTCTCCACCACCACCACAGATGTCTGAAGTCTCCATCACATCAAGGACATCTGGAATAAAGTCATCCATACTCCACTTCATAATATAAATGTAAGTATAGGTGTTTGTTAAGTGTCCAGTTGTGGTTGTAGCCTGTTTTTTTTAACCACCATATGATTTTTGGATTCTTATTACGCAAACTACCACTAATTTGGGAAGTGGTTGAGATTATAACCTCAACAAAATAATCGCAAGGTTATAATTTTCACTAGGCGGAAAATATTAAACCTTAGTAGCCGGTTTATCGATAATTAAGGAGAGGGGTGGCCTGTGGTGTAATCGGTAGCACGCTAGTTTCCTAACTAGAGGTCCGGGTTCGAATCCCAGCAGGTGGAAAAGGTTGGGATTTCTCCTCACATCCTTGTCTCTGAAGCCTAAAGTAAAATATTAGGAAGGGTATGTATTCTTTTATGTGGGAGTGAGGGAGACACAAGGCAGAACTTCCTGTGACGAGTGCCTCCCCCAGAGTTGAATGAGTGACCGGGCCAAAATCAAGGGACGTTAGAGCCAAAATGGAAGTAAAGAGGGTTAATTGAAATGGTCTTTACCCTTATTAGTCTCAGATCCTTTCTAAGCTGCATAATCTCATAATTATAGCCAGAATACACTGTAAACATGCACCACAAACTAAAAAGTGATAAGTTTTCAGTCGGTTTAAGGGTAGATGGGCCTTTTTTGTTTTGTTGGTCTATTAATTTATTTATCCATACATTTCTGTTTCCTCGCTAGACCTCCATCAAGCTTAGAAAAACACCCCCTAGACCCCCTCAAAGATAAATGTGTAAATTTTTCGGTAGCAAAATGTCCCGGCCTTGTAAAAAAAAAATCAGGATCGCTATCGCTCGCCAGGAAAACCTACACGTAAATGGCACGAAATTTCTTAAAAGTGACAACGAAACTGGGCGAAAGGTTTTGTAATCTCAAAACAAATGGGGCTTAACAAGAGGGAGAAAGGGGACCAGAAAAAACTAATCTCCCTTTAAAGTAATTAGACTATTGATTAGGAAAAGTGGGGAATGGGCCTGAGTAAATAGATAGATAGATTAGGATATTCTAGATTCGGAGGTGGGGGGGGGGTTAGGAATTTCGTCAAAATCAAAATAGATCGCACCAGAAAACTATGGAAAAAATAACTAATGCCCAAATCAGTGAAAGATTTTGTGATTGATGAATTTTACTAAGTGATCTTGAGTAGATTAGTTAATTTTCTTGGTGGATTATGATGATTGGATTGAGAAGTGATTGAAAGCTAATACTTTAATCCCTTCTGTACCGGCGAAGTCCTTTTAACTTTATTCTGGCTACTGTTAGACAATTTTGTGCGCAGTTTTAGGACCTGTGGTAGTAAAAAGTTAGGTTTGATAGTTCGAAGCCTGTTAATTGCTAGGGGCCCTTTTTGAGCAGAGTAAAATCGCTTAACCCTTTCCCGTTTTTATGACGCAGAGGTTGCCAGATTAGCAATAATAGTTATCTTATAACTCAAAATGAATGAAAGCAATCGGAATGACGTTTCTATCATTTGGGAAGAGTCTACCAGGAAATAGGTGTGGAATTTTAGAGCCAGTTTGTTAAAGGTCCTGAGTTACGATGAGGTCAGGGATCGAGATTATTGTCAAGTTCGTTGGCACTACCTATACAACCAATATACATGTCCATAATTATAACCATGCTAATCATAATTTTTCTTCTTCCGTAGATGCCTTGGCTGTTGAGACTCCGGAACCACGTGGAAGACATCACCTAATACTTACGATCCACCACCAGAATTATCCACACAAAACGACAGAGGATTTCACCACCGCTACCATAGTTACCACCACCACATCACCTCTCCAACACCACCCCTTCTCCACCACAGATGTCTGAAGTCCCCATCACATAAAGGATTTGTGGAATAAAGTCATCCATACTCCACTTCATAATATAAATGTAAGTATAGGTTTTTGTTAAGTGTACAGTTGTGGTTGTAGCCTATGTTTTTGAACCACCATATGACTTTTGGATACTTATTACGCAAACTACCACTTATTTGGAAAGTGATTGTGATTAGAATACAATCGAAAAAATAATATTAGTTTTAATTTTCACTAGGCGGAAAATATTAAACCTTAGTAGCCAGTTTATCAATAATTAAACGGGGGTGGTTTAGTCGGTAGCACGCTCCCTTCCTAACATAGGTCCGGGTTCGAATCCCAGCAGGTGGAAATGGTTGGGCTTTTAACTCAAATCCTTGGCTCTGTGAAGCCTAAAAGTAAAATATTAGGAAGGGTATATATTATTGTTTTCTATGGGAGTGAGGGAGACACAACGCAGAACTGTCTGTGACGAGTGCCTTCCCCAGAGTTGTTGTTGTTGTTCCCCAAGCTGCCTGGCCGAACAGCCCCAAGGCCCCGAGCAATTCCAAGGCCATAACCGAGTGCCCCCACAGAACCCTCCCCGCCGACCACAATAAAGCCTGGGTGACCGAAGCCACTCCATGGCGGGGGGCTGAGGAGGGTGCGGAAACGCCCGGGAAACCAAAGCCCCACCCAGGGCCCTGTGCCCCTCAGCAATTATGAAGAGAAAGTTGAGGGGCAAGGGAAAAATGTGACATTTTGGCTTCCAATCTTGGTAGATTGGGAGGTCAATCCACGGAAGAGATGCAGTCACTTGAGATCTAGAAAATATATAAGTTAGAGGAAAAGTCAGAGTAAGCTATGGGTATGGCAGAGATTGCTCAGCTCTTACTCTGATAGACCAGCCCATCACCAGCCTCCCCCAGAGTTGAATGAGTGACAGGGCCAAAATCAAGGGACGTTAGAGCCAAAATGGAAGTGTAGAGGGTTAATTTAGATGGCCTTTACCCTTATAATTCCAACAGATCTTTTCTAAGCTGCATAACATGGTCAATATACAGGAGGCGCTACAATATAGGTAGCAAAATTATAATGGTAGTTTTGGGTTCCTATCATATGCTTCATTTTTATATACTTTTTATCCCCGGGGGAAAACAAAAATATCTGAGTTTTTTATTTTTTTCTTGGATTTTTTTTTTGTTTTTTTATTAGCCTAACCTAACCTAACCTAAATGTATTTGGGGGCTATTAGGTTAGGTTAGGTTAGGTTAGGTTTTTTGGTTAGGTTAACCCTTTCACGTTTTTATGACGCAGAAGTTGCCAGATTAGCAATAATAAATAGTTCTCTCACTCTTATAATGACCTCTCCAAAATTAGTTTTCTGTCCACAGCTAACTCAAAGACAACTGCAGAGGTTGAAGTAACTAAACTATAAGTTTCTAAATACCCCTGATGGTAACAAAGGCTTTAAAGTATCCCTAATAGGTTCAAAATCGCGTCATATGTCGGAGAGGGTTAATGACCAAAACAAAAAATCCCAAGAAAATAAATGAAAAATCCCAAGATTTTTTGTTTCTTTTTCCCGGGGATAAAAAGTATATAGAAATGAAGCATATGATAGGAACCCAAAACTACCATTAGAATTTTGCTACCTATATTGTAGCGCCTCCTGTATATTGACCCATAACATCGTATAACTATAGCCAGAATAAACTGTCCAATAGTCATAACTTTAAAGTGATAAGTTTTCATCCAGGTTAAGGAGAGATGGATCGTTTTTCTGGACCCCCTTCTCCCTCATGATTAACCCCATTAGTTTTGAGATTTAAAAGAAGTTTGTCCCATTAGTTTGGCGATTTTAAGACTTCACCCCATTTCTTTGTAAATATTAAGAATTTAAGACTTAGTGTATTTTTTTTTGTTAAGATGAGGTCAGGGATCAAGATATTGTAAAGTTCGTTGGCACTACCTATACAACCAATATACATGTCCATAATTATAACCATGCTAATCATAATTTTTCTTCTTCCGTAGATGCCTTGGCTGTTGAGACTCCGGAACCACGTGGAAGACACCACCTAATACTTACGATCCACCACCAGAATTATCCACACAAAACGACGGAGGATTTCACCACCGTATCACCACCGCTACCATAGTCACCACCACCACATCACCTCTCCACCACCACCACAGATGTCTGAAGTCTCCATCACATCAAGGACATGTGGAATAAAGTCATCCATACTCCACTTCATAATATAAATGTAAGTATAGGTTTTTGTTAAGTGTCCAGTTGTGGTTGTAGCCTGTTTTTGAACCACCAAATGATTTTTGGATACTTATTACGCAAACTACCACTAATTTTGGAAGTCATTGTGATTAGAATACAATCTAAAAAAGAATCGCAAGGTCATAATTTTCACTAGGCGGAAATTCTTAAACCTTGGTAGCCGGTTTATCGATAATTAAACGGGGGTGGTTTAGTCGGCAGCATGCTCCCTTCCTAACAGAGGTCCGTGTTAGAATCCCAGCAGGTGGAAATGGTTGGGTTTTTTCCTCAAATCCTTGTCTCTGAAGCCTAAAAGTAAAATATTAGGAAGGGTATATATTGTTTTCTATGAGTGAGGGAGACACAAGGCAGAACTGTCTGACGAGTGCTTCCCCCAGAGTTGAATGAGTGACAGGGCCAAAATCAAGGGACGTTAGAGCCAAAATGGGAGTTAATTGAAATGGTCTTTACCCTTAAGTCCCACAGATCCTTTCTAAGCTGCATAATATCGTATAATTATATCCAGAATAAACGGTCAAAATGCACCACAAACTAAAGTTATAATTTTTTTAACCTAAGAAGTGCGCATGGGGGGTATGAGACACCACACTCCTGTGCCGACGTATTTGAGCTGTTCCCATCACTAACTTTGTTATTTTACCATAAATAGCATTAATACTTATCCATATGCGCCTATTATAGGTTGATTATAAAGGTATTAACCTGTTACAACACTAAAACAAGTGGAAACGGTGTTTGGATGGTCAAAATCGGCGATACAGGCCGGGAGTTACATAATGTATGGCTGAGGCAACCTCCCTGCCCTCCTCCCCTCCCCTTGTCTGGAGAGACTGTTACGCAATAGTCTCTCTCGCTCTTTCCCACGCTTGGTAACAGTGATGACAACGCCCTGCTACCAACTCACTAATGTTAGCACGAAAATAGACCACAGAATAAGGGAATAACAGGCAAAATAGGTGATAACTGAAGGAGGGGAGGAAAGTGGGAGAGGTGGACGAGTGATATTTGGCATGGCCCAGGGGCAATTTTTTTTTTTTTTTTTTTTTTTTTGGGTGTTGTAAATGGATTTTGTTTTCCCCTTACTCTTAAGAGTCTTCCCGCAGTCCGCCGGGGGAACTCTTAAGAGTCTCCCCGCAGTTCCCGGGTTAATCAGGTTAGGAGAGATGGGCAGTTGTTTTGGTCTATTAATTTATTTATCCATATATTTGTTTCCTCCTAGACCTCAATCAAGCTTCCAAAAAAAAAAAAAAAAAACCTAGATAAATTTGTAAATGTTTCGGTAAACATTTCCTCGCTGTCTGGCTCGCTATCGCTAGCCAGGAAAAAAAATAGACACCTAAATGGTACGAAAGTTCTTAAAATTGACAACGTAATGGGGTGAAAGGTGTTAAAACCGCCAAACGAATGGGCTGAACGTTTTATAATCTCAAAACAACTGGAGTTTAACACTAGGGAGAAAGGGGACCAGAAAAAAACTAATCTCCCTTTAAAGTAATTAGACTATTGATTAGGAAAAGTGGGGAATGGGCCTGAGTAAATAGATATAGATTAGGATATTCTAGATTCGGCGAAGGCCTTTTAATTTTATTCTGGTATTGTTAGACGATTTTGTGCGCAGTTTTAGAAGGACCTGTGGTAGTAGTTCGGTGTGATAGTTGGAAGCCTGTTAATTGCTAGAGGCCCTTTTTGAGCGGAGTAAAATAGCTTAACCCTTTCACGTTTTTATGACGCAGAGGTTGCCAGATTAGCAATAATAGTAGTCTTATAATTAACTCTCCAAAATTAGTTTTCTGCCCACAGCTAACTCAAAGACGACTGCAGAGGTTGAAGTAACTAAACTAAAAGTTTCTAAATACCCCTGATGGTAACAAAAGCTTTAAAGTATCCCCAATAGGCTCAAAATAGCGTCCTATGTCTGAGAGGGTTAACAAAAATCCTAACTCCCCCACATTCCCCGCACACCATACTACCGGGGAACAGCCCTCTGCAGGTTACGGAATTGTACAGTCGCACTAATAAGTGATGTCTCGGCACAAGTATTTTTTGATCAATAATTGGTATCAGCAATATATAAGCTTAATTTCTTCATATTGAGTGAAATATACACATGTTCCTACACTTACCCACCCTATTAAACATCTGACAGACATTAATACAGCACAGAGCAAGGCCAACGTAATGACAGCTGGGACATGACTTATTAGCGCGACCGTACATGGGGATGTATGAAAGTCAAAAATACCTGTACAAAATATTAAATCGCTAAACTATCAGGTATTACATTACTAAGCATGGAGTTAGTTCACTTAAGGGGAGACAGACCGCATTTCTGGACCCCCTTCTCCCTAATGCTTAGCCCCACTAGTTTTGAGATTTTAAGACTGGTTCCATTAGTTTGGGAATTTTATGACATTTCACCCCATTTCTTTGTCAATATTAGGACCCTTCGTGCCAATTAAGTGTAGATATTTTCCTGGCTAGCATAGCAAGCTTGTAATTTTAGGAGGAATCGGCCTTTGGCCGGGATATTTTTCTACTGAAAAATGTACAAATCTATGGGGTGTTTTTCTAAGCTTGACGGAGGTCTAGGGAGGAAACTTAAAAAAAAATATATGAATAAATTAATTAATAGACCAAACTGCCACTCTCCCCTTAAGCTATGTTAGACAATTTTTCTGATTGCGAAAAGTGTCTTGAAATCGTGAACAAATAATCTATTAGTCCTGCCTCCCTTAAAATGGTCACGTTCCTGTCAAACCATTCACTCGCTCGCCAGGAAAAACACCTAAATGGCACTAAAAGTCTTAATATTAATAAAGAAATAGGTCGAAAGGTTTTAAAATCAAACTAATGGGGCGAACGTATTAACATGTCAAAACTAATGGGGGTAAACATGAGGGAGAAGGGAGTCCAGAAAAAAACACTACCTCCCCCTTAACCCAATACATATACCAGGATGCAATTGTTTTAAATCTTTTAATTATATTCTGGCAACTATTATACTATTTTATTCAGCTTAGGAAGGACGTCTACCAATAAAATGGCTACAGACTACTTCAATTCATCCTTTCAGCTATCATATAATGGATCATTCGTAAACTTGATAAAATCTTATAAATGTAGTTGAAATCCAATATAAAAGACGTCGTCGGAACTAAGGGTTAAATATGGCTACTATTAGGGCAATTCTAACCCCTTCTGTACCGGCGACGTCTTATTAATTATATTCTACCTATATTTAGAAGTGTGTGCAGTTTAAGGAGATGTGGTAGTAAAAAGGGTTAAGCGAGATAGTTTGGAAGCTTGTTAATTGCTGGAGGCCCTTTTTAAACTGAATAAAAGTCTAATAGTTGCCAGAATAAAACGAAAGACAGTCACCGGTACGGAAGGGGCTAATATGGGTACTAAGTGCCACCCCGTTCTTAACCCTCCGACATATGACGCAATTTTGAGCCTATTAGGGATACTTTAAAGCCTTTGTTACCATCAGGGGTATTTAGAAACCTTTAGTTTAGTTACTTCAACCTCTGCAGTTGTCTTTGAGTTAACTGTGGGCAGAAAACTAATTTTGGAGAGGTAATTATAAGTGAGAACTATTTCTTATTGCTAATCTGGCAACCTCTGCGTCATATGTGCGTGAAAGGGTTAACATTAATCATCAATTACAAACTCCAATGTACTTAAATAAACTAATGAAAGCATATGGTCCTCCCGGGATTCAAACTCGGGACACCACACCCAGAACATAAGCACCTAAACCATTCCACCCAACAATAGTCATTAGACAATTTTAAGAAGTTTAGTAAGGAGCTGTTGGCATCGGGGTGTGAGTATCCTAGGTTCGAATCCTTGAAGCACCACACAGTTTCATGGATTTAATTAAGTTTATTTGAAAGTAAATTGGTGGGTTGGTGATATGAAAGTATCTAGTAATTGGATTGCTAGAGGCCCTTAAGGGGAGACGAACCATTTTTCTGGAACCTTCTCCCTGATGTTTAGCCCCACTAGTTTTGAGATTTTAAGAAGTTGTTGTTGTTGTTGTTGTTCCCTAAGCTGCCTGGCCGAACAGCCCCGAGATTTTAAGTTGGTTCCATTAGTTTAGGGATTTTATAATCTTTCACTCCATTTTTTTGTCAATATTAGGACCCTTCGTGCCATTTAGGTGTCTATTTTTTCCTGGCGAGCGATAGCGAGCCTGTAATTTTAAGAGGAATCGGCCTTTGGCCGGGAAATTTTTCTACCGAAAAATGTACAAATCTATTTTGAAGGGGGGTCTAGGGGTCTTTTTCTAAAGTTGATAGAGGTAACTAAACAAATATATGAATAAATTAATTAGTAGACCAAACAAACAGCCACTGTCCGCATTAGTTTAATAAAATCGCATAATGGTGGCCGGAATATAATTAAATAAGCTAGACTACTGAGATGGTTAAGTTTAAAGTAAATTAATAGCCCTAACTCCTTCTGTACCGGCGACGTCTATTTAATTATATTCTAGCTATATTTAAAAGATTGTGTGCGGCTTAAAAAGGATCTATGGTAGCTAAAAGGATTAATAGATATTTAGTAGCCGTTTAATGGTTAGAAGTCGTTCCTAAACTGAATGAAAGTCTAATAGTATCCAGAATAGTCGTCGGTACATACAAAAGGGTTAATACGGAATTATATGCGAAAATTGATTTGGTTCATTATCACAATTAACTTTCATATCTACCTAATTAATGACATTTATGAAACTAATTATTACATGTGGTACTCAAAGGATTCGAACCTAGGATACTCACACACAAATTCAGTGCACTAACCATAGAGGAAATTTAATTAGAGTTGGTTTGACTCTTAATTTGTTCTGTGGTTTAACTATTACTCTCATATAAAACTTAATTAGGAATTATAAACTAAAATTTATTAGTTTCCTATTTTATGAATAATTTAATTAACACCCCGTTCTTAACATTAAATAATCAATTACAAACCCCAATGAACTTTAATAAACTAATGAAAGAATATAGTCTTCCCAGGATTCAAACTCGGGACACCACACCCAGAATATAAGCCTCTAAACCATTACACCACCAACAGAGTTAAAGGTTGAATAACAGATTTGAAAAGTATTGATAGGTTTATTAATCCCTTCGGTACCGGTGAAGTCTTTTTAATAGTCTAGTTATATTTAGATTAATTTGTGCAGTTTAAGAAGGATCTATGTTAGTACAAATGGTTGATAGATCGATCGTTCGAAGCCTGTCTATTGCTGGAGGTTCAATTTTTAAAATTAATAAAATAATCTAATGGCGGGAATGAAGTTAAAAGCCTTGGACAGTTACAGAAAATAGTAGCTAAATATTTATTCTTTTCTTTACAGATTTGTTCTTGGGGTGATGAACCTAGAAGACTACATTGGTTGAAGAATTCAGCATGCATCATACACCCTGAAGAATTAATCATATACCCTGACTTGTGGAGGGCTGAAATCTGAGGGTCAATACGGGACTGCATTACCACGGGACTTGAGGAATAGGGGCCGCACTAGGACAGCAAGACTCGCGGAACTCGATGAATAGGATGGAGAGGTGAGGGAACAACAACTCTCAGAACCACCACCAACTAACAAACCAACCACAACAACCACCAACCAATAACTCCCAGCAGACTGACAAAGCGAGGCAATGATAGAGACGAGGATGAGGGAACCAAACCTTCTCACAAGGGCTGATGGTCACGAGTGGTTTGACGGAAGAATTGAAGCCAACGAGAGGAACCCCAAAATAGGCTGCAGTGTTCTCGGGCTGATAGCCAAACACCACTTGAGACACTATCCTGGCTGGCGTCATGAAAGAAGATGGGAAGCCGACTTGGATGGAAGACCGATTGAGGGCGAGAGCAAGCAAAACTAATAGAGGGCGAGAAGAGGGCAAGCAAAACTGATAGAGGGCGAGAAGAGAGCAAGCAAAACTGATCGAGGGCGAGAAGAGAGCAAGCAAAACTGATCGAGGGCGACCAAGCAAAACTGATCGAGGGCGACCAAGCAAAACTGATCGAGGGCGACCAAGCAAAACTGATCGAGGGCGACCAAGCAAAACTGATCGAGGGCGACCAAGCAAAACTGATCGAGGGCGACCAAGCAAAACTGATCGAGGGGGACCAAGCAAAACTGATCGAGGGGGACCAAGCAAAACTGATCGAGGGGGACCAAGCAAAACTGATCGAGGGGGACCAAGCAAAACTGATCGAGGGGGACCAAGCAAAACTGATCGAGGGGGACCAAGCAAAACTGATCGAGGGGGACCAAGCAAAACTGATCGAGGGGGACCAAGCAAAACTGATCGAGGGGGACCAAGCAAAACTGATCGAGGGGGACCAAGCAAAACTGATCGAGGGGGACCAAGCAAAACTGATCGAGGGGGACCAAGCAAAACTGATCGAGGGGGACCAAGCAAAACTGATCGAGGGGGACCAAGCAAAACTGATCGAGGGGGACCAAGCAAAACTGATCGAGGGGGACCAAGCAAAACTGATCGAGGGGGACCAAGCAGAACTGATCGAGGGGGACCAAGCAGAACTGATCGAGGGGGACCAAGCAGAACTGATCGAGGGGGACCAAGCAGAACTGATCGAGGGGGACCAAGCAAAACTGATCGAGGGGGACCAAGCAAAACTGATCGAGGGGGACCAAGCAAAACTGACCGATTATGGGCGAGAGCAAGACAGATTGAGGGCGAGCAAAATGGCCTGCAGATATTCACCAGCACCAACTTAAATGCGCTCAAGGAATACAAAGGCATTTCTAGCAAAACCACCAACATCTCCTGTTTGTTGCCTGGAAGCTCAACTTGAAAAATCCTGTTGACTAAATTAATGATGCTAGACCAACAAGAAAATTCCTGAATCACTTGCAGACTCCCCAAAAAGCACTGTTGACGCTGCTCACTCCCCTGCAAACTTTCAACGACTACAGTCTTCCAATCAAACTGTTTAACCACTGCCCTCTTGAGACTTCGCCTACAATGAAATCCTCAACAACCACTGCCACAAGTAAATTCCTGAAATCAAGCGACCTTTCCAGTGGGGTGCAGATGCAACATCTCCGGACTCCCAAATAAGAACTCTGGATGCTGCAACGACCACAGTCCGCCAACCAAACTGTTTAACTCGGGAGACTTCCCCTGCAATGAAATCTTCAAAAGCCACTGCCCTCTGAGATCTCCCCTGAAATGAAGTCCTAAACAACCACTGCCCTCTGAGACCTCTCCTCCAATGAAGTCCTCGACAATCCCTGCCCTCCGGGACCCTCAAATGAAGTTCTCAACAACCATTGCCTGCAGAGACCTCCCCTGCCCTCTTCCAAGCAGTTGACAACCACCACCCTACAAGGAAGTTCTACGGCTGCCGTCATCCATCGTCGAGGACTTCTACTTCACGAGACCGTCCCTGGGCTCTACCCCTATAATCTGATCTAATGTTTTTAAGTCTTTATCTTGAACATAAGATAAAAGGAACCCCTCGTTCTCAACTTTTGAATTTTTTATTTTTTTTTTTTTAATAAATTTTTTTTGGAGATATATATGTGGTTGTTTAAGGGACGCTCTTTGAAGTATAAATAAAGAAAAGTGCAATGATTTTTCAAAGTTTTTATTACCTTTTTATAGGAACTGGTCAAAACAATTTTCCTCTATACATAATGTGGTTGTCTAAGGGACGCTCTTTGAAGTAAAAAATAAACTAAAGTACCATGATTTTTCAAATTTTATTACCCAAGAAATACAATTTTACGGAGACTCGTGATACAAGACCTATACCCAATTTTTTTTTTTTACAGTAGTCTAATTTAGTCGCCGACACTTCAGGGACCACTATTCCTATAATTTGTCCTGAAGCTCAATTGATCACTTGTGAGTTTTGATCTACAAGGAAGTAAGTTATAGACGTCAATATTTAGCAGAATTACAAACATTTTGCTAGTTAAAATACAAAACTTGAAAATGAACTCAAAAGTTACTGTTCAAATTAATATAACTCATTTAAAAACTATCGAAAATGCAAAATTAATTTTGTGTATCTGTGCACTACATTCGTATTCCTTCTGCTAAATAATAATGTCTATACAGCTCCAAAGTATAGAAATAGTTCTAAGAATGTTATGAATACAGGCCCAGTCCTCCTAAAGACGGTATGACAAGAGAGCTTTTATAATCAACATTTCTGCACTGGTATCATAAACTAGACTGATGATAGATGAATGTAGGTAACCGAAATATATTAAATGTTGACCTCATAAGCTGCCAGACCAGTGTTAAGGATAAATGTTGATGGAAAAAGCTCTCCTGTGATACCAGCCTAAGATCATAGTCAGAAAAAGCAGTGTAACATGGGCATTCTGTACCGCAGACGTATTTTTTTATTTTATTCTTGCTACTTATTAGACGATTTTGTTCAGCTTAGGAAGGATATCTACCCATTAAAAAAGCTAGACTATCTCAATTAATCCTTTTTGCAATCACATATCCTTCAAAGCTATAGACTATCTCAATTACTCCTCTTAGCTACCCAAAGTAGCAAGAATAAAACTAAAAATACGTCACCGGTACAGTAAGGGGTTAGTGTTTTTATATTAAGCTATAACCGATTCTGACATGTCATTCTTGGATACAAATAATTCCAAATTCAATCACAAAGGTCGATTAATTTACTCTAGTATTAACTTAGTCTGATAATATTAATTTCAAATTCACTCAGGAAGGTTGATGAACTTACTCTAATATTAACCTTATTATCTTGAGTTGATCATTTTAATTCCACATTTAATCATAAAGGTAGATTAATTTACTCTAGTATTAACTTATTATCTGGAGTTGATGATCATTTTAATTCCAAATTACCGTATACAAAAAAGGTTGATGATAAATTATATATAAATCTAGTAATACAAGTGAAAATTATGATTTTATATAAATCTGGTAAGAAAGCAAAATCAGTTGAAATGTATGATAATTATTTATGAATCTGATCATGAGAGCAAAACTCTGTAAACACTTTGACAGCCAGAATCGATAATAGATATATATAAAAAACACTAAATAAACTTGCCCTGTCACACTGCCTTATGAATCCTCATATTACCTCACACAAAAACACTATAGTCTATCCATTACAATCGGGCCAAAAATCTTGAACCACTAAATTCTATAACTCAAAATCGATTATACTCCGTTTCATTTCATCTGACGATAAATTGAATCCCTTAGCAGCGGATTTCTCGATACTTAATGGAAAAATATGAAACCACCATGTCTCTGCATCATATTATATTCATATTTGTTTTCACCAACTCACCAATTAATTTTAACTAATTAAATAATTGAAAGTAATGAATACATGTGGTACGCCAAGGACTCGAACCTAGGATACTCGCACCGAAATTCCGTACACTAAGAGTTTATATAATCAGCACCATATTTCACTATAAAATCTTCAAAGTAACTGAGAAATGTTGATGGAAACTTTGCAATTTACCGTCAGGTGAAATGAAACGGACTATAATCAAGCGAATATTCTAGCCCATTTGAGGACCTGAGTAATGCAATTTCCTAAATGCCACTTTTATATTGAAAAATGTACAAATTTATCTCGATATAGCTTGATGAAGGAATAGACATATTATTATATTGTTTTCACCAACCAACTTCACTTCTAAACTCAAATAAGGAAATCAACAAATACTGTACATGTGGCACTCCAAGGACTCGAACCTAGGAACCTAGGACACTCACACTGCAATTCCGCTATGAAGCTTACAAAAAATACCCCCAAGAGATAAATTTGTACATTTTTCGGTAACAAAAAAATGTCTCGACCAAAGTGGCATTTAGGATATTGCATCATTCAGGTCCCCATTTGCTCTAGCCCCTTTTGAGTTACAGAGGATATGGGTCATGATTTTTGGCCTATATAAAATGAATACACTATAATTAACAGGATGATTAATTAACACCTTCAGTATAACATTGGCTTTTATTCTGGCTATAGGTAGGTAATTTTATTCAGCTTAGGAAGGACATTTGGCTATATTCTGGCTATTCGTAGGTACAATTATTCAGCCTATTCTCTCCACATGACAAGCTCCTGCCAGCTAAGCAAAACAGATCATCGTGAAGAGCTAGTTAGTCTCTGCACCATCCCCAAGTAGCAGAATTAATCTCAACATACTCTATACTGTAGATACACTTCTCTTTCTACCCTAGCCTCAGCCAATCCCACTACATGTATACTTTAAGGGGAGATTTTTAGTTTGTTCCCTAGACCTCCATCAAGCTTAAAATTACACCCCTAGACCACCTTCCAAGATAAATGTGTACATTTTTCGGTAGAAAAATGTTGGTTCCTCTTAAATTACAGGCTCGCCATTTCTCGCCAGAAAGAAATCGACACCTAAGTGGCACGAAAGGTCTTAAAATGGACAGAAATGGCGTGAAAGTTCTTAAAATAGCCAAACTAATAGGCCAAAAGTCTTAAAATCTCAAAAGCAATGGGGCTAAACATGAGGGAGAGGGGGACCAGAAAAACAGCCCATCTCCCCTTAAAGACTGAGTGATCTATACGTGGCACAGTTTCAGTTTCACATCCTAATGGAGGAATGCCAGGTAGCCCTCTTCTGGGCTGCCTCACTTGTTAGGTTTTTGCATTGGATATCCGATCGTAGAACCTGATCCCGCGTCTTTCTAGGTCTACCCCTCCATGCTACTCCCTCTACGTTCACTGACATACATCTCTCTGCCTGCTTGTGCATCTCTTCACCGATACTCTTAATACCTCACTGCCTCCTCAGCTCCATATTAATTACCTTATCTTTCAGTTTCTAAAATTCTCCTACTCAATAAAACAGAGAAAGGGGCGAGGGAACACGAAAGTGGTCCCGGGCCCTAAGAATTGGAACTTTAAAGGTTTCTGTTCGGGCTCTGTCTCAAGTCGGCCACCCCCAGCAATGGGGTATGTGCCTGAGAATATATTATACAGTACATACTGTACATATATACATCTTTCAGTTTAACCCCACATATCCTTATTATGTTAATTTAATGTATTAAGTAACACCCCGTTCTTAACATTAATCATCAATTACAAGCCCCAATGCACTTGAATAAACTAATGAAAGCATATGGTCCTCCCGGGATTCCAACTCGGGACACCACACCCAGAACATAAGCATCTAAACCATTACACCACCAACACAGTTAAGAAAAAGCCATATTACTCAGCCTGTCCCTCTAACATCTAAAGGTCCTTCCTAAGTTGAAAAAAGTTTCTAGTTTTAGCCAGAATAAAATAAAACAATGCCATCGTACCGATGGTGTTACACATCCTGCTTGTCTTGTGCATAAGGTAATATTTCCAAGGATTCTCAAGATCAAATCACATACACAAATTTAACAGTGAATTTGTGTCCGAGTCTGGTGTCCGCAACAAGATATCAGAGAAAATATACTGAGTTGAAGTATTTATTACGATAATGTCCCTGTGGTTGTTCAGTACAGTGGGCCTAATAAGTGATGTCTCAGTATCAAGTATGTTTTGATCAATAATTGGTATCAGTAATATCTAAAATTGATTTACGGTATTCATTTAGAGTGAGATATACAAACATGTTCCTACAGAAATGCACCCTATTTGACAGATAATTAATACAGCATAGAGCTAGCCAAACGTAATGAACGCTGAGACATGACTTATTAGCGCTATCGTACATATAGGAATGGAGGCATGACAGAAATACTGTACAAGGAAGAGAAGTGGGTGGTGGAGTACTCCTGGTACGGGAAGGGAATGAAGGGAAGTTGCCTGTGCTACTGTTTGTTTCTTTATTTTCCTATGTGTAATGAAGGAGACAAAAGGCAGGTTGCCTGTAACAAGTGTCTCCCCCAAAGCCGAAAGAGTGCCAGGGCCAAATTCAAGGGACGTTGGGGTCGAAATGCCTGGACACACAAAGTTTAAAGCAGTTTAAGTCATAAGATGAGGGAGAGAGTTCCAGAGTTCACTTGTTGAGTAAAGGAGAGACTGAGAAAATTTGCCAATTCTAGGGTTGGGACTGTGTTGAAAGGCGGGTGCACTGATACAATTTCGATGACTGACAATAAGAGGGAGTTGCAGGGTATGGTAAATATGTTTGGTGCTTGTGTGTGAGAAATGGAACCTGAAGGTCAGTGTGGTAAACAAAATAAGATTGTGAGAGGGATGAAGCCACAGAATGTGAGGTGAGAGTTGAACGGTCAGGTAATGGAAAATTGTAGCTTATTAAAGTGGCTGACGATGACAAACAAGTATGAAGGCGATTCATTTGTGGTCACCCCCTCGGGGATCAATCCATCAAGCAATATATATATATATACTCTGTATTCTACAATTATATGTCAGGAAATTGGCTGCTAAGCGTTGAAATTACTCCTCCAGTAAAGATGAAAATAGTAGTATACAGTATAGATATATGTACGGTATGTATGTGTGTGTGTACTGTATATACTCAGGCACATAACCCATTGCTGGGCATGGCCGACTCGAGACAGAGCCCAAACTGAAACCTTTAAAGTTCCAAATTCTTAGGGTCCGGGACTATTTATGCGTTCCCTCGCCTCTTTTTCTGTCTCGATGAGGAGGAGAATTTTACAAGGGAAGGAGGATTCCTAGCCCCCTGCCCCCAGAAAGAAAAGTAGGACAGTAAAAGAGACAGACAGAAACAGCTAAGGTTGGGTAGAGGATGCCAAACCTAAATTTGGACAGGAAAACTTTAAAAAACATTGGACACTATACTTCACTAACAGGATATTATTGTCTTGGACACTGTGACTCGGAGAAAAATTGACTGTTAAAAGTGGTACTGTGACTTAACCTTGACTGACCAACCTTGATCTTGGAGAAGTGTTGGGTTGGTTACTGAATCTGTTGGTAAATGAAACATGGTAGAAAGTTCAGCGGGAGATTATCATAAGGAGAGTTACACCGGTTAGATTATACATTAGTTACCATGTTGTATACCATCCATCTTTCCCTCATTCTATGACTTAAATTACTTCACACTTTGTGTGTCCAGATATTTTGACTCGAACAATACTTGATTTTGGTCCTATCACTCTTTCAAATCTAGGGGAGGCACTCGTCACAGCCAGTTTTGCCTTTTGTCTACCTCATCCACATAGAAAGAAAACAAAATCTAGGTTAGTTACCTGTAAAATAGGCTAACTTCAGATAGGGAGGTAACTTTGAACATCTCAGGATATATAATGTAATGAACCACTGTACCACAGTTATTGAAACAAAGTCTTAACCCTTTCTGTGCTGGCAACGTCTTTTTCATTTATTACGGTCACTATTAGACAATTTGATTCAGTTTAAAAAGGACCTCCAGCAATAAACAGGCTGTGAATTATCTCACTTCATCCTTTTTACTATAAGTATAAGATCCAGTGTGGTATATTCTAAGTTCCTGAAATCCCCAAGAATAATGAATACTTAAATTGTAGAGAAAATTAGACCCGCATTAGAAAACTTGGGGCCGTACACTAAGCTCTGAGATGACGAGTCACTGATCTCCATGACTTTGCCCTTTGGTGGGGGAGTACAGTTTCTAGCTCAAAGGGATCAAATGCGAATTTGCCACGTTTAAAAACATAGACGCTACTTCAAACCCCTAAGTTTTTTTTTGTCAGACAGCATAATTCCCGAGATGGGGTGGCCATGTACATTAGGCGTGTGTCACGAATCGCTAGGTCAAGTTGCCCGGGCTTGACATCTACCAATAACATTTTGACAGTGCGGGCTCAATCCACCGACCTTTTGATCAGCAGCCGACGCTCTACTGACTATGCCACGACTCGTGGCATAATGACTTTGATGTACCTAAAGAAATTTCCTCAGAATCCAAGATTTTACCAGTAAATCCCTCTACACAAGTACTATGTGATTCATGAATTAAAACACTGGAACACCTGGGGAGAGGGGCGTCGACTGACTGGGGACAGAGGTGCATGGGGGCGGTTCGTTCGTGGCCACCCCTTCGGGGATCACGGCGTCAGGCAATAGATAGATAGAACACCTTAAAGAATAGGTATACAACATGGTCAATGTAAATATATAAAAGGCAACATCTCTCCCTATAGCTCACAATACCAGAACCTGTAAACCATCTGTTAAGTCTCTACAAAAATATTGATATCAATATAAGATAAACACTAGATTTTTGTGGATATAATACAGTATCAATGTGTAATTAAAGTACGGTAGCTAAATCCTCATCAAACTTAATGAGCGTCAAATAAAATACTTTATTTTATATGAATACTTTGCAGCAAATACAGTACAGTATATCAAATGATTAACACCCCGTTCTTAACATTAATCATCAACTACAAACCCCAATGTGCTTGAATAAACTAATGAAAGCATATGGTCCTCCCGGGATTCGAACTCGGGACACCACACCCAGAACATAAGCACCTAAATTAACAAGAATGTATTACCCCCACCCCCTCCCCGCCCCACTCTCTCTCTCTCTCTCTACCTATTTATCTATTGCCAGAAGCCACAGATGAATCGCCTCCAAGTCCCTCTGTCATTTGTAAGCCGGCGTCCCTCCACCCACCCAACACCACCTACACTCATATATAACTCCATCCCTCCATCTCACTCTTGGCATACTTTCTTATAGCTTAATCCACCTAGCTTATTTATACCAGATACTATTTGTATATAAACTTATCTCTACAGGTCTAAATTTGATCTTTATATATATATATATATATGCTAATCACCTTGCATATCTTTTCAAATATCTATGCTATCTCAAATTAAATCTGTCTTCCGCCCTATCACCCTACACTACATTCCCCTCCTTCATACTAAATTTCCTGTAGACTAAACTACTGTATAATATGACAAATTATAAATACGGTATGCTCAGATAAAACTAGCTATAAAATTACACAAAGATACCGGTATACAAAGATGGTTTACAGTTTGGTCTTTTGTACCGCTGAACATTTTATCATTTTCATTACCAATGTTCATTAACTACTGTTAAGGGGAGGCGGGTCGTTTTTCTGGTCCTCTTTCTCCCTCGTGTTAAGCCCCATTTGTTTTGAGATTATAAGACCTTCGGCTCATTAGTATGACGATTTTAACACCTTTCGCCCCATTTAGTTGTCAATTTTAAGACCTTTCGAGCCATTTAGGTGTCAATTTTTTTCTGACGAGCGATAGCGAGCCTGTAATTTTTTGAGGAATCGGCCTTTGGCCGGGACATATTTCTACCGAAAAATGTACAAATCTATCTTGAAGGGGGGGTCTTGTGGGTGTTCTTTTAATCTTGATGGAGGTCTAGCAAGAAAACTAAGATATAAAGTAATAAATGAATAAATAGACCAAAAAAAAAGGGCCCGTCTCCAAGTACCTAATCAACTAACTATTTAATTTACTAACTGGTGATGTGGGTGATGGTGGTAGTTGTTGTTGGTAGTGGTATTGGTGGTAGAGATCGTAGCGGCAGTAACTTCATCTCCAACTGAAAGATAAAAACACCACATGAAACTTTTGAACAGTGCCTACAGTGCCTACACTATCGATACAGTACCGGTATACAAAATTTTTACAAAACACCAATATTAGTAGAGTAAAGCCGCTGTCACACGAGCGATTTTTCCGTCAATTTTCCATGAGCAAGTTTTTTTCTCGTTATATTTCGAGACTTTTTGCACTGATATCGGTAACTAGACTGAAGGTAAAGTATGTTAGGCTGTTGAATTTTTACAAAGTGTAATTTTTGAAGCTGCCAGACCACAATTGCCCGTAAAAATTGCTCGAAAAACGGCTCGTGTGACTCCAGCTTAAACATTTGACTATTATGATTTTAATTAACTTGCTCATGTAGTAATGTACACCCTATGTGGTGGATTATGTTCTTTTACTAAAGTGTGGTTTCCACATAGCAATTTTGATAAGTTCTTTTGTCTTTTTACTGTGTTCGTCCAAGTTTTGGTTTGTTTATTTTGCAATTTTTACATTATAATTCAGTATCATACTGTACTTCTTATGTAGGTCCTGTCCAGAACACCTTATCAAAGGTCTTCTCCAGGTCTACAAACACAAGATACAGATCCCTATCTGTAAGTATCTTAGATGATTAGACAATTTTATGCAGTTTCAAGAGGGCCTTTTGAAGCTAACAGGGTACAAACTAACATAATACACCTTTTAAGTCTGACAGATTCTAAATAAACAAACTGCCTAACAGCCTAAAATTATCTAATGATAGCAAGAATAAAGTTTGAAACACATCCTAAAATACACAAAAGTTAAAAATGTCATTCAGTTTAGAAAACATCTCTTATTAGCGATCCAAATGCCGTCATCCTCGAGGGGGTGGCCACAAATGGATCGCCTCCATGCATCTCTGGGGATGGATGTAGTTACCGGGTGTACCACTACCGACATACAACATAAATCATCTATAAATACTTATAATAAATTAAATACTTATAAATCTATACTAGGTTAGGTTAGGTTACATTGTTTGGTTAGGGTAATGTATTCTTGTATCCAAAGGCAGTCAAAATAGACAGGAACATGATGGTGAGCGTCCACGTAGTGTAAACAAGGCGGGCGGTACACCCGGTAACTACATTCTTGCCCATCTCTGCCATCAGTTAGCCAGGATTCCTCCTCCCACCCAACACACTCACTCATATACAGATCTCCCTCACTATCCGAAGTTTGGGTTTTGGCTGGTCCGAGAACGCATCCCCATTTACCCCATTAATTTTAGGGTGGCTATATTATTTTTCTATTTAAGATCGGGTTTTCAGGAACGTAACCCAATCGTAAATCGAGGGAGACCTCTCAACTCCATCCATCCACCTCACTCAGTGTTAGCGTTTATAATCACCTTTAATTTCTTGAGGCAGTTGGGTCAAGTGTGTCGCCTCGTAGTCCCTGCCGGTCCTGGTGAGTCTTCGTTGGGGTCAATTGGACGCCAATCTCCAGCACTCTGCAATTGAAAAAAAGTTTGTCATTAGTTTATCATACAGTAGGCCTATTATCATTATTATCTAGTTTTTTCCGACAATATCAGGTTTCATAAAGGTGATCTAAATGATTGTCCAATAACGGATTATACATAAGTACAGTACTGTACTGTAGGCCTATAGGAATTCCATAGACCTGCAATGTCTCCAATAAATTATGGAATGAGTTGTGTTACCGGGCGTACGTCATGTGAACACGTAAGTTGGATGTCAAACAGCGGGGGTGTGGGGGCAGGGGTGTGGGACTGGGGGTGGCAGCCCCCACCCATAATACTAGGATAGGTTAGGTAAGGCTGTTCGGTTAGGCTAATGTCCTTTCAAAGGGGTATTGTAAACACTAGGATATACCCGGTCAGAGGTAGGTGATATGCCCGATAACACAACTCTTGCCTAAATTATTTCTAATAACACTGCGAGCCACCCTCTTCTAAATAATTATCAAACCTAAAAGATGATAGTATAGGATCGATGACTTCGTCAACAAAATATATTGGGTAAGAATGTAATATTCGGGCGTATCGCCAGCTTTGTTATTGTACGCTCGCGAATGTTCCCGTCTATTTTGACTGCCTTGAATCAGGGTGTCAAACGAAAGCTAAATCAATTATTTTGTAGTCTCTATTATTGTATAGGCTATGCAAAGATAAACATGTGATTTATAGTCCAAATTATGTCTTAGGAAGTGATAAAATTACCAAAACAATGCTATTTCAGGTTAATTTTCTTGTTTTCCTTCTCATATTAATTTAAGTCTAAAACAAAATTGGGTAAAAATTGAAGACAACCCAGACAGGTAGGATCTCATTTCTAATGGTAGTTTTGGGTTCCTATCATGTTATGCTTCATTGCTATATACTTTTTATCCACCGGATTTTTTTTTTCTTGGCTTTAGGCCTAGCCTATTTTTTTGTTTTTAGCATTAACATAACCAATTAATCTAACCAAAAAACCTAACCTAACCTAACCTAACCTAACCTAATAACCCCCAAATACATTTAGGTTAGGTTACATTTTTTGGTTAGGTTATCCTAGCCTAATGCTAAAAATAAAGGTACGATTTTAGTTACTGGACACCTATTTGACAGGTACCACCGAGGATTTAATACATATTTGTTTTCGGTTTCCACGCATCCAACACCAAGCTACACCTTTTTCTGGTCCGGTAATAGGCTAGTACTGAAAACGATATAATAACTTTTTAAATGTGGTTTTCGACGAGAATAAAACGGGGCGTTTGGGCCGAAAATCGGCGGCGGGAGGAGTCCGTCGTCGCTTCGGATCGTCGCGGTTTGTTTACCCAGGACGCTCGAGGTGACGGCCAGCTGTTTTACTTGCCCCCTGCTGGCCACATATATGACGATTATTATAATTCACGGGGGGGTGAGGGGGGGCAGAGCCCCCCCTCAACCCTGTCCTGTATCCCATGCCCTATAACGCAAGTTTTTATCAAAAAATTGACCCAACAACTGGTTATAAGCTTAGCCATTTTAAGTCGACCGCCAAGGCGGCGGGACCGGGAAGTCACTCCGAGCGTAAAGTAAACAAAGCGACGCTACTTCCACGAACGCAACCGAGTTGTCTTTATATTTCGTCTCATATTATCATTATTAAAGTGTCCCCATTGCTTTTTTAGTGTTTCGTACACCAGAAAAGGGTGTAGGCTAGCTTGGTGTTGGATGCGTGGAAACCGAAAACAAATATGTAGGCCTACTGTATTAAATCGTTGGCGGTAGGCTACCTGTCAAATAGGTGTCCAGTAACTAAAATCGTAGCCTACCAAAATAAAAAATAAAGCAAAGAAAAAAAAAAGATTTCCGGTGGATAAAAAGTATATAGGCTAGGCCTAGCAATGAAGCATAACATGAGATAGGAACCCAAAACTACCATTAGAAATGAGATCCCAGCTGTCCGGGTTGTCTTCAATTTTTACCCAAAATTGCTCCGGTTTGACACCCTGCCTTGAATTTACCTTGAACCTTGCCGTGGGATAAAATAATAGGTTGACGAGGGGCTTTGCCCCCCTTCACTCCTCCATGACTTATATTCATCATCATATATATTGCCAGCAAGCCTAGCAAGGGGGCAAATAACAGAAAAAAAAGCAGTCAAGATAGACAGGAATGCAACCCCGAGCGTACAAGTAATGTAAACAAAGCTCCATACGCCCGATAATCGATTCCCGAATACTACATCCTTACCATATACTGGGCCAAAGTTGCCAAAAATTACCTAGGTTACTAAGGATAGGCCTAGTGGTTTGTAGTCATTGAGCCAACGTCCGTCACCCATTTGGGATGAGTCAGCCAGAGAATAGCCTAGTGTGTGGAAATTTACAGCCCATTTGCTCTAGCCCTCTAGTAATAGAGTTGGGGTCTTTACTTCAGGCCTAGGCCTAATTATAATGGTTTCGTTGAAGGGCAGACTCAATTATAATGAATGAACAGACGATAGCCAATTCAAGCAAAATATAGGCCTAGGCAGAGGTTCAGAAAACGGGGTAGGCTACACACATGGTCCAGAACGGGATCATTAAACCAGTTATATTTACTAAATCAGGGCTAGGCCTATAAACATATCCTAACTCACATATATCGATGCTTTAGGGAGTCATATATTAAGCGGCTTCGTCAACAAACACATACACAGCTGATAGGAGGTAGCGGTCTGCAGTGTTACCAAATCAAGTACGCTAGATAGTAACAAAAAATGTCGAATAATAGCTTGAATAATGCCGCGATCTCTACAATATCCAAGCAATATCAGTCTAAAATGGCTCAAATCTCCAGTCTACCACTATAATTCATGTTGCTAGATGTAAAAATGAGTCTCTAGATTAAAGTAAATGATACTGTAAATACCTCTAGATCTCGCGGGAAACTAGCTGAATTGGCAACACTGGCGGTCTGACAGGTACAGATTTGACGTTTTTTAATTTGGTGTAAGTACCTTTCTGTATTTTATTTATTTTCGCCAACATTACTAATACCGGTAATTAGCAAAATAAATTGAACTACAGCACGACCAATCCAAGCAAGAAACCTATCTTCACATTTGCATTGTAGTAGTCAACCTCGGCATAAAATTGCATAAAATGTTCGCGTCTTCACAAGCACAAAATAAATGGCTTACGGACCAATCCGCATGTATGGCCGCCCGTATGTACTGTTCAGTAGTAACAGGTTGGTACCGCTCCGCACCCGTCTAGTACGGAAGGGTAATAAACACAGCATTCCTTTCTTATACGTTACCTGCAATGCAGATTGGACCGCACCGCAAATGAGCATGAATCGAGTCTTATGTAAATGCAAAATATATAGGCCTTATGGCTAGGCCTAGCCTTGTAATTCGGGATTGTAGCCTATCTATCTTTGTGTGTATGGGTGACGATTAAAATAAGGCATGTCAGTTAATTAGCAAAATAACCTAGAGTAAATAATTTAGGCCCATGTCTATAGCCTAATTTAAATAACCTAGCCTAGAGTAAATAATTTGTCTAGCCGATTTGTATCACTCATATAGGCCTAGGCCTAGTCTAATTAAGGCTATCCACATCTTATCGTCATTTACAAACTATAGCTTTCTTCAGATGATGAGGACAAAGTAGGCTAGGCCTATGTATTTAAGATACGGTATGTAGCCTACAGAGATTATAAGCGAAGTTAAAATAGCACCACCACCACATTTAGGCTACTGCCTACTTCTCTTTGTCCACTCAACCACTCCACATTCAATGCCCAAAGCTTGCTCTTCCATTCCAGAAGACTCATAGGCCTACACTTCCCGATTACTTGGCCCATTTATAATCTAGCCTATTCATCATACCAGCTGCCATTCTGAGATAGGCCTAGTAGGCTACACTGAATTCATCTCCACAGCTCCCAGTTTGGAGAATTCCTCGATCGTCACTTGCTACAGCTTCCTCTCTCCAACACCCCTTCTCCCCTCTCTACACTCTTCAGAAAAATAGGAAAAGTAGAATGTAGATACGAGGTGCCATTGTAAAGGCTTATCCCTTAATACCTTCACCTGTCCATGTCTCACTTCCATATGAGAGTGTTAGGAACAACACACTGTTCCCCAGTGACTGACTCACTTCTTGACGAACCATGTATCCAATCTAGGTCACCACTATTGTCTTGAAGTGCATGTTTATATAATTTTTGAACAAGTTTGACATCAAGAGTTCACAGGCACTAAACCCACAGCCACCATGTAGGTGACTATAGGCCTACATCTTATAAAATATATAAATGCCTGCATATCTGTCAAATAATATCTTTGTTCGTATATATATATATATATATATATATATATATATATATATATATATATATATACGTCGAATGAGATCTATTTATCAATATAATTGAGCTTAAATGCAGTTGTAATTTGATATAACTCGATAATTAATTTGCAAGAGATTGTAGGACTATATCGCCAAACAGCAATGCAGTTATTGACAATTTGGGCTCGATTTTCTGGTATTAGGAGTCGGATGCACCATCCGACTCCTAATACCAGAAACTCGAGCCCAAATTGTCAATAACTGCGTCTTGAGCAGGAGCGTTTCATCCTAAGCCGCATTTTCCTTTACCATCATTATCTCCGATAGACTGGAAATGGTGTCGTATTTCACAACCAAATGTCTACTCCCCCACTGATTCCCTTTAGGCTATTATTTAGTCAATACACATTCTTACGTTAGGTGATACATTACAATTAATATATTACAGTAACCTCGATTACAATACTTTGTTATTATACATTTTGCCTAGGTATATTTGAAAACTTGTATGTGTGTGTGTGTGTGTAAAAGTAGGCCTGCATGTGTAGCCTACGTGAAAATATGCAATACAATTAGATAGGCATATGGACGAGATGGGTTGGGTGTGAGGGGGATCCGGGTGGTGGCCAATCGGCGCTCTGCAGACCCTGCTTTAACAGTTTTGACATATCTGACAGTTTTGATGAGGTCAGTCCACATGGTGTTAGTGAACTGGGCCTATAATTAGGCCTTAAAATTAGGGTTGGGTGTGAGAGGGATCTGCCTTTTGTGGGCCAATCGGCTTTCAGCAGACTCATATAATAAAGGACTGCTGTATTTATTACCCTTCCGTACAAAACTGGGGTGCGGAGCGGTACCAACCTGCTACTACTGAGCGGTATAGTACTTACTGACGGAGCAACATGCGGATTAGTCCGCCAAACAGCAACGCAGCAACCCTCTCTTATGAATTGCTGTTGACAATTTGGGCTCGAATTTTCTGGCATTTGAAGTCGGATGGCGCGTCTTGAGCTGGAGCGTTTCATCCTACTCCCTATATAAGTGTGTTCATAATATTAATTACAGAAAATGTAGTACTGACAGAAAACGTAGTAATCAAAGAAAACTTTAAAGAGAAGGATAACTCATTTATTTTTTCAGAGTGCACGGACAATGACATAATAAGTACATAAGAAAGTGGGAGTCTGCAGAAAGCCGATTGGCCTACACAAGGCAGATCCCTCTCACACCCAACCCCAATTACAAGGCCTAATTAGGAACTCTTCATACTCACCACTTTACCTTCAACTTCAACCTCTACTTTCTACACTTGTGAGGCCTCACCTCACATTCTGACTCTGACTCCTATAGGCCCAGCTCACTAATACCATGATGACCGACCTCGGCAAAACGGTCAGAGGTCAGACAATGGGGGTCTGCAGAGCGCCGATTGGCCCACACCCGGCAGATCCCCCTCACACCCAACCCATCTCTGTATATTATGTAGTATATATTTTTCTTCTTAAAGCTCTATCGTTCTTGATCCCACTATAGCACTTGGTGCCCACTATAGCACTTGGTGCCCACTATAGCACTTGGTAGCCTATGTGTAGCCTAGGTTATGTGTAATAAATTAAGGTGGTGTCACACGAGCGTTTTTCCGGCAATTTTCGATAAGCAAGTTTTTTCTCGTAGCCTACTATTTTGAAGCTCTTTCGCATTAAAATCGGAAACTATATCGATGGTAAATTATGTATGGTTGTTTAATTCACATGAACATTATTTTTTTAAGCTGCCAGGCTACAATTGCCCGTAAAAATTGACGAACAACTAATGTGTGACAAAGCCTCAAGTCTATTGGAATGGTTACGGTTGTGAATAAATTATAGTCTTTAGCATACTGTAGAGCCTACTGAATAGGATATATATATATATATATAAAGTATATCTCACAAATACACATGACCTACTTTGTTTTTATACTCTCAGGCGGGCTAGAACCACCAACAGTGAGTTAAAACTTTGGATATAATTCTGACTGTCTGCGGTTCAAATCCTGGCTGAGGGCTAAACATATTATTTATACTGTATATATATATATATATATATATATATATATATATATATATATATATATATTATCCTAACTATGTGGTTCGAGCAGATCAGGGTCCAAGTGTGGAGTGAGCAATATAATAAGTAAAACTCTCCTCAAAACAGCCTGGATCAGAGGCTGCCAGTAACCAGTATATATTTGTTCTACGGCAAGCAACACCTTCATAGTGGGCTGAACGAGCAAGCAGCTATAGTCTATTCGCTGTAAGTAGGCGATAAATCATTACCTCTATCCTCTGTAACTCAAAAAGGGCTGGAGCAAATTGGCTGTAAATTTCCACATCTATTCCTTGACTGACTCTTCCCAAATGGTAGACATATTAGCTCGATTACTCTAGTTGTTTTTGAGTCATAGAAGTTAGAGGTCATGATTTCTTGCCTACTTACAGCGAATAGACTATGGAGTTCGCACCCACTTGGCAGTCCACTCACCTCTAAGCAGCTTCGGAGGGCGACAGGACCTGACCTATGTTGTTCCCTTGCTGTATCAATAGAGTTAAACTGGTATCACAAGAGCTTTTATAGTCAACATTTCTGGACTATTTTGCACTGGTATTGGAAACTAGACTGTTGGTAGATGAACTTACTGTAGGTAACTGAAATATTGTAAATGTTGACCTCATAAGCTGCCAGACCAGTGTTGAGGGAAAAAGCGCTCGTGTGATACCGGCTTTACCCCTATACCAGCTGGCACAATTAATTCCATTGCTCAACCCATTTCAGCTGCTGGACTCGCTAGTGTACCCTCAGTTGATAAAACAGCTTCATAGAAGTTAAGTGTGCTCAACCGTCTCCATGGATTTTTACCCCTACTGTACACAACTTCTTGCTCTGTGCGCCCATATATCGAGTACTGTTCGGATGTGTGGGGAGGTTCCACCCATACCACACTTCTCGAAAAGGAATAGAGTCAAAACCATTTTGTTTCATCAACTTGTCTCACATTACTAATTCTTTACATGCTCTCTTTTACACCGCAATGTTGCATCTCTCTCTCTCTCTCTTCTACCGCTATTACAATAATCAGTGTTCATCAGAGCTTTCTCAATGTATACACCTCCTCCCTTACATGGAGTAGGCAGCACTTGCCTTTCAACACATTCTCACCGACTCGAGACAAAAGCCCGAACATGGACATCACAACACAGCAGAAAAGCTAAACAAAACACAAAATTACACACATCTAGGTCGTCCAGGAGAAATACGCAGAGACCCAGGCCTATTTGAGGTCCCCGGCTAGATTCCCAGGTCCCAGATCCCTTGGAGAGGCTCCGATTTCCGCAGGCAGACACGCAGCGGAGACGCCACCACAAGCCCGTCCACCATGCTTCCAGGCATACCCTTCATTACTACCGACTCCCCGGGCCAGGCATCCGACGGACTATTATCTAGTCCAACTGGCGCATGACCCTCTCTCCCAAACAACCGCATTTAGACTGATCTATTCACTATAGTCTATTTTTTTCCAGCTGAGGGTAAATTGCCATGTTATTATCTTGATTACTCAGCTATTATGTAGATTTTGTAGTGATTTTTGTTGTTAATTACGAAAACTTGGCATTAATACGACACACATATAGAGTAGATTCATCTTTTTCCATTAATTATCGAGAAATCAGCTGATAAGGGATTCAATATACCATCAGCTGGAAAAAAATAGACTATAGCATCTATGGGGGAGGCACTCGTTATAGGCAGTTGTGCCTTTTGCCTCCCTCAATCACATAGAAAAAAAACAAAAATCACATACATACATATATACAGTACATGTATAAACTCAGGCACATACCCCACAACTGGGGGTAATACAATCAGAACATTTATTATTATTAAAAAATGTATGTAAATAAAAGACAATGTTTTATTAGGTTTTACTGGGTTAATTCAGTATAATCAGCCAATCCATACGCTATTTACAACTCATTGATTAAAAGTAAACATTGCTGGTATATTTTTACCAATTATTGGTATGTATAAATATGTTTGTTTCATTTTATTTGGCACTATACAGATTATTTACAATTTTAATAGTTTAATTTGATTTGACCAAAACAAAATGAAAGCAAGTGAATGTAAATATATTTGAAAGATGTTCCAAGAATCGCCTCTGACCATTCTATAGTCTGTTCATTCTAGGTTGGGCAGAAATCGTAACCTCTAACCTCTGCAACTCAAAAAGGGCTAGAGCAAATGAGCTGTCAATTTCTACACCTTTTCCCTAGCCAAGTCGTCCTATGTGGTAGAAACATTAGCTCGATTACTCTAGTCCTTTTTGAGTTACGAGAGGTTAGTGGTTACGATTTCTGCCCAACCTAGAATGAACGGACAATATTAATGTTTACGATAAGTTAATTCAAACTTATAATAACAACAAGGGTACTACAGTACTGACACTCTGAATGATGGGAAATTATTTTTTAAACATTAATGAACTATAAATTCATAGTCGTTCATTAAGCCAGTAACTTTTGCCCAGAACATAATGTTGTTAACCCTTAACTGTCGGCGCACGACATATGTCGAGTGAAATAAATTTGGACTATGTGTCGGTGCACAACATCTGTCGAGCACCATTTTCAGTACGTAATGTTGCTGAGAGAGAGAGCTGAGCGGTGGGACGAGCGTAGTAACCTTATGACCGCTCCCCACGACCACCGCGTGTGTACTGAACTGTATTCTAACTTCCTCCCCCTCTTCTGCCTCACTGCACAGGGAATTATGTAAGGAAATTACCTTATTTCAGGGTTTTTGCACTTGTGTTGCGCGATCGTTGCAAGAGAACCAGTAGTCGTACAAGGATGGTTCGGGTGTCATTGGAAAGCTCTGTTTACGCCCTTTCAGGGATAGATACTTGTTTTACGCTCTGGGTCTTATTTAGGCATGAAAATGAGCACGGAAACAACCCTATTTAGGGTAAAAAAAACCCGCTGGGCGCTACGGTCAAATAGACCACCTAGCCCGCTAAATAAGGATTAAAGGAAGCAGTACTGTACATATATTTCTAGTAAAGTAGCCTACAATATATAGGCAAAATAATCTAAAATTCTATTACAGATTGTGAAAATAATTATGATCTGCATTTTTAAATCGGCTTCTCTGTGTATTCGTCAAAGTGACTTTACTATGAGTGTTATTTCAAAGTTTAATTTCCGATAAATTTAAAAGCACTATAGATTTTGTTTCGTGTGTTGTCGTTTCGATAGTTTTTATTTTAATGAGTTCGTTATATTAATTTGAACGGTAACCTATGCATTCGTCTTCAAGTTATATATTTTAATTGCCCAATATATTTTAGCTTTCCATGATGGTGTTTTAACAAAGGGGAGAGTTCACATGATCTTATTCAAAACACCGATTCTTACTGCCTGGGGAAGAGCTCTGGTGAAAAACAGGTTTACAAAACCATGCTACATCAAAAACTTATCTTAGAAAAAACATAATTTCTATTTCAGATCTAGTAAATTTCTTTAAAAACTCACAAAAACTGGCGATCTCTTATACTAGAGAGCATTATCTTTTCAATGATGTTAAATATATCATGTTTCTTTTGATACATTGGAGAACACATATACCAATCAGGAATAGCAACATAATCACTTGCTCCTCAACTATAGGTAGCACCAACGAACTTGACAATAATCTTGACCCCTTAACTTCTCATAACTCAAAATGAATGAAAGCAATCGGGCTGACATTTCTATCATTTAGGAAGATCCCACCAGGAAATAGGTGTGGATATTTACAGCCAGTTTGCTCAAGGTCCTTTTGAGTTACGAAGAGGTCAGGGGTCGAGATTGTTGGCGCTACCATTAACATCAGACTAACCATTGCAGAGAAAGCAGATCCAGGACTTTATATAAAATTACAAAATTAAAGGTACCATGCCGAACACACAAACCGTCAGCCCTTTAGTGCAATCTCCTTTTCACACAAAACAAGAGCAAATGGTCATTTAATATACTGTATTGTGTTATGGAGATTAGTTAACCCTTACTATACCGGGGACGTCCTTTTTGTCAGACAATTGTATTCAGCTTAGGAAGGACCTCTACCAATAATAATAAGGCTTTAGTATATCTCAACCAAACCTTTTCAACTACCACAGATCCTTCTTAACACCTATTGTCCCAGTGACGTACGTTGGCCGACAGTCAAAAAGTCACTTGTCAGTACCAGCGACGGGCAACGTACGTCCATAATATGCGGTCCTTGTAACTGCCAGTATCGAGCGGTACCTGGCACCATGACTTGTACGCACTGCTCTGAGACATTGGCAACACTTCTCAGCTTGGTTCCAAGCTCCGACAGACTAGCTGGGTCAGTGCTCCTCCAACTTATGAGGTGGGAAGGTGTTCTCTCTTGACTCAGAAGCCATTTTGTCCACAATTATTATGTTCTCTCCACCAAGAAACTTTACTCCTAAACTCGATTAATGAAATTAACAAACACATGCGGCAGCCTGGGAATTCGAACCCAGGACGCTCACACTGAAAATCAACACACTTATGCATTGCGCCACGAAGAGGGGACATTTATGGTATAGGTAGCTAATACCCTCTGGTACAGTTTAGGTTAACAATAATCAAGGGCGGGTGCCCAACCCCGAAAGGGGATGAAATAGGGGAGCTATCCCCCCGCCAAAGGCGGCTTTCTAGGGCCTTTCCTAGCTGATGCTGAGAGGATTGGGTTCTAGTCATGTGGTGATGGGCTGGTCTATCAGAGCGAGAACTGAGCGATCTCTGCCATACCCATAGCTTACTCTGACTGTTCCTTTTACTTATACAGTAAACTTCCGTTAATCCGACGACCGATAATTCGAATCTCCCAATAGTCCGAATTTTTCAATTTGAGGCCAAATCCGAATTCACCCAATAGTCCGAATTTTTCAATTTGAGGCCAAATCCGAATTCACCCAATATTCCGAATTTTTGAATTTCCCGGGCGCGCGATATTTCCAAATATCGGCCCTCTAGCGGGCCAGGCCGGACTAAACAGTCTGCCGTTGTCGGTCTACCTGAAACGTTGTTTATCCCGTGTTTATCCTGTGATATAGTGACTTAGTGACTTAGTGATGGGTCCCACAGCAAGTTCAGGTGCACGAGGGAGGAATGACAAGAACAAACATAAGAGGAAGCACGTAACTCTGTCCATAGCTGATAAATTGCGAGTGATAGCGATGGTAGAGAAAGGCAGTGATCGGCGTAAAGTTATGGAAACTTTTAATATCGGTGCCTCCACAGTTTCAAACATAGTGAAGGCAAAGGCTAACTTATCGAAGTTTGTTGCCTTTGGAAAGTCAAGTTACACGGGTGATGTGAGAAAGACAATGAAAAAACCAAAACATGAAAAACTTGACGAGGCAGTGCATAAGTGGTTTACGGCCAAGCGGGCTGAGGGCAAGCCTATCTCAGGGCTTATGATAATTGAAAAGGCCAAGCAATTCCTGGGTGATATGAATATGGAAGACGATATAAAATTCTCCGACGGCTGGTTGAGAAACTTTAAAATTAGGCATGGGATTAGGGTCCTAGATGTCGCCGGAGAAAAGAATTCTGCCGACAAAGAGGCCGCCGATCGGTTTGCACACACTACCATTGTTCATGATCCCCAGCTGACCTCAGACCAAATCTACAACTAGGAAGAGACAGGGCTATATTGGCGCTGTGTGCCAACAAGGACATTGCTGCACCCGGATTCAAAATGAATAAAGAACGTCTCACAATCCTGCTGAGTGGGAATGCTTCCGGTAAATGTCGCAATCGTTTGTTTGTTATCGGCAAGGCTAAGAATCCCCGTGCTTTCAAGAACATGCGAGGGAAGTTGCCAGTGATCTATGATGCACATTTCTAGATCTCAAGTGACGGCGTCTCTTCCGTGGATTGACCTCCCAATCTACCAAGATTGGAAGCCAAAGCGTCACATTTTTCCTTTGCCCCTCAACTTTCTCTTCATAATTGCTGAGGGGCACAGGGCCCTAGGTGGGGCTTTGGTTTCCCGGGCGTTTCCGCTCCCTCCTCAGCTCCCCGCCATGGAGTGGCTTCGGTCACCCTGGCTTTATTGTGGTCGGCAGGTAGGGTTCTGTGGGGGCGCTCTGTTATGGCCTTGGCCTTGCTCGGGGCCTTGGGGCTGTTCGGCCAGGCAGCTTGGGGAAAAACAACAACAACAACAACAACAATAATCAAGTGCCGTGCTGAAAAAACGCTGATGTGAATTAGATTTTGAAACGGGCTTCCCTTGGTATGATGTGCCCAACAATCCTCATCAGATACATTAAAGGCAAATTAAAGGCCACAGGTTAATATATAGAAACCATTTTAATGGTCTATTATAAGGCAGGGTTTTTCTGAAGCTTTCATCATGACTCTCAGGAAAATATTTGGTATAGTATTATGATTTCAAATACCTATGAATACGTATGATAAACTTTCCCTAATAATCAATAAACATTCAACAAAACAATTCAGTGAAAGGTAGTTGTGTGTAGTAGCACAATAAATACATTACAGATATATGAATTAGTTAATATCCGACTGATGAAATTAAAGTACGGCCACGGTTTTTCTCGCACCTAAAACACCACCAATACAGTGACTGCTTACACTGCATCTTAGCACCAAGACTGTAGGATGTGGCACTCTATAGCGGAATGAGGCACTGGGAATACCGTCAAATGGCGTAACTTCAGACAAGGAGGCTATACTTCGGACATTTCTGGATATGCTTTCGTTAGTTTGTTCAGGTGTGTTGGGGTTTGTGATTGATGATTGGTGTTAAGAACGGGGTGTTACTTATTTCTGGATAAAAGTATATAAGTTACAGTTACGGAAAAATGGGAAGATCACCGCAGACATACTGGTTTTTCCACAACATCATGTATTTATCCCATATTCCAGAATGTCCGAAATTATCTCCCCATCCAAAGTTACGCCATTTTACCGGTATATGCTTAATCTATACATTATTCTCTGTTAAGTTGTGTTCCGCTAGAGTGCCGTGGGGACAGCCCTTCGGTGTGGTCTCTGCGCAGCTGTGGTTCTGCCGGGGTAAACTCTGGAGCGATCCTGCGTGACCAGTGCGGGGGTGGAGCTGCGGCCGTCCCCGGAGACCGCCACCAGGCCCACGGTGAAGGAGCCGGCCAAGGGCAGCGCGGTCACCAGGGCCTTGGTGCGGTGGGGTGACCTAACATGCTGCACCACACGACCTCCTACAAGCACCTGCGAATGTGAAGTATTATTGATTACTGTGAGCTATTTAAAATGTAAAACTTGCAAACAAAGCAAACCAAAACTGGGACAAAGACAATATAAAGTCAAAACAACTTATCAAAATCGCTATGTGGAAACAACGCTTACTAAAATAAAATTTATGAAATGAAAGAACACAATCCACCACATAGGGTGTACACTACTACATGAGCAAGTTAATCTGGTTCCCAAGCATATCTAATTAATAGATTGGAAATATTATATACAGGTCTCCCTCGATATACGATTGGGTTACGTTCCTGAAAACCTGATCTTAAATAGAAAAATCGTAAAGCGAACCCTAAAATTAAAGGGGTAAATGGGGATACGTTCTCGGACCAGCCAATACCCAAACTCAAACACCTTAAGACCTATAATAATAACATAAATCGGGGCATCAGATAGTGAGAGAGAGACCTGTATCCTAAGTATTTTCACACTCATATTTTACCCATTACTGTAATTGCATTCTTAATATTCACCATGTTTTAAACTATTCCACATAGGCTATAGATAAACACCATGAATTGAATGATAAAAACCAAGAATAGATTTATATATATGCATGCATGTATATACTCAGGCAGATACCCCAATGCTGGAGGTGGCCGACTCGAGACAGAGCCCGAACAGAAACAAAATTTAACACTTTCTGTACCGCAACGTTCTTCATTTGTGTTTAGTTTCCAACTAAAATTTGTCACTGTCTCTACCACTGCCCTGGTTTTAACCCTCGTGACCCGGGCTGCCTTTCTAAAGGACGGAGCTCGTATCCGGGCGATCTGGCCGAAAAACGTCTAGACCTAGGCTACCGTATCTTTGTTATTTTAACTGCTATAAATTTCCCACACATCCCTAAACGTAGTGTGGTTTCCAATCTGTAGACTGGCGCTGAGTAGAGCTCTCTAAGTCAACTGGTTCAGTTGTGATGACGATTTCCGTGGAGCAAATTTCGCCGCGATGTTGACAATATCGGAGCTTTTCAGACACTAATTTCGTCATATCATACAACAACAACATTGATCCGACGTCTCCTTCTTGTTTTCGGAGGTGCGGTGACGCACTGACCGGCTTTGTTTACATACGTCTGACGCACGGCGTTCAGACCAAGCTGAATAGGTTTTCAAGCTTACGGATTGTAAAAGGACACCCGGGTACTGGCCCATCTCCCGGGTTGGAAGGGTTAAACTGTACCCTTATAGGTCTCATCTCCCCCCTTCTATATCTACCTATCCTACTGACTTCCACCACCTGCCCATCCCATCCACATCCATCTACATCAACAGCTTTGACCTCCTTCACTTTCTCCATATCTCTCACTTTTCTCACTCCATTATCATTCATATGAGCCTCTATATCTCCATGCATGATTATACCTCTATCCCTGTCCATGGCCTCCCTCACGACACTCTCATTGTTCTTCATGACACCTACGACTGCACTCTCAAAACTTTTTTTTGTCTTATTAATTTCCTCAAAAGTTTCACAATTTCCTCCAAATCCTTAACTTTCTGTTCACCTACCACCGTCCATGCAGTTGACTCCTTCACTTCCTTGAATCGTCCTTCGTATTCCTTCAGCTGCTCCTTTAACCCGTACAGCCCCAGCGACGCGCCTGGCGCGTCGGCGATGTATGTAACGCACAGCCCCAGAGACGCACCTGGCGCGTCACCCTAATTGCGCCGACCGTAACCTCAGGTGTAGCCACTCAAGAGGGCTCAGATTTGTATGGGAACTGTGTACGTATCCCACGCAACCGTGCCGATGGTTGAAAACTCTCAAAGTCCACGTGCGTGCGCGTGAGCGCGCAATAACCTGTTTTTTTGGGGTAATTGCCTTCAATTTTTTACTCTTGTAAAATACGTTTTCGGGGGCTCTGTAGGACCATTCTTTAAGCTTTTTGAGCGGTTTTTCGTGGTTTTTCCTTCATTCCTAACCCATTCGCTATTGTTTCTGGAATACATTTTTTTTTTGAAAACCGGCCGGGTTCTGGTGAACAAACATTACAAAACTAGCCGGGGCTGGACGGGTTAATGTTATATTCTCTGCTCCTAATTCCTCTACCCTTTTAATACCATCTCTAGGTTCTTATTAGCTTCCGAAATAGGCCCACATTCGCTTCCTTCACTAAGCCTAATTCCCTGCCCCACCTTACGCACCACATAGCTCGCACAATACCTTGATTTTCTCACCAATGTCCCCCTTCCATTTCTCCGTTTCAATCTTCTACTTTTCCAGATCCTTCACAACATTAATAATCTCTTCTACCTTCTTATCTGTACTCCTAAACCCACAAAACCGTTCTAACCTTTCCTCGTGTCTATTTTGACGGCGATTTTTTTTCGGTTATTTGCCCCCTGCTGGCAATATATATGATGATGACAATATGTCATGGGGGGGGTGAGGGGGGCAAAGACCCCCCTCAACATATTATTGTATCCAATGGCATTCAAAATAGACGGGAACATGATTGCAAAGGTCCGACGCCTCCCCCGCCGCCGTCATGTTTACATTTGTCGATCGCCGTGGTTAAGTTCGCGTCTATTTTGACGGCGATTTTTTTCGGTAATTTGCCCCCTGCTGGCAATATATAATGATGACAATATGTCATGGAGGGGGGTAAGGGGGGGCAAAGCCCCCCTCAATATATTATTGTATCCAAAGGCATTCAAAATAGACAGGAACATGATGGCAAAGGTCCGACGCCACTATGCGTAGTGTAAACAAGGCTGGCAGTACGCCCACACTTAACATTCTTGCCAAAAAATGTACACATTTATCTCAAAGGGGGGACTTGGGGGTATTGTATTTGTTTAACCCGTGGAGCCCCGGCTAGTTTTGTAATGTTTGTTCACCAGAACCCGGCCGGTTTTCAAAAAATGGTTTTATTCCAGAAACAATAGCGAATGGGTTAGGAATGAAGGAAAAACCACGAAAAACCGCTCAAAAAGCTTAAAAAATGGTCCTACAGAGCCCCCGAAAACATATTTTACAAGAGTAAAAAATTGAAGGCAATTACCCCAAAAAAACAGGTTATTGCGCGCTCACGCGCACGCACGTGGACTTTGAGAGTTTTCAACCATTGGCACGGTTGTGTGGGATACGTACACAGTTCCCATACAAATCTGAGCCCTCTTGAGTGGCTACACCTGAGGTTACGGTCGGCGCAATTAGGGTGACGCGTCAGGCGCGTCTCTGGGGCTGTGCGTTACATACATCGCCGACGCGTCAGACGCGTCGCTGGGGCTGTACGGGTTAAGCTTGATGGAGGTTTAGGGAGTAAATTAGAATACAAAAAAACTCCCTTAAATAATTATTAAAATTAAAATGTAAAACTTGCACACTAAACAAACCAAAACTGGGACGATACAAGATCAAGGTAAAATAACTTATCAAAATCGCTATGTGGAAACAACGCTTACTAAAAGAAAATTTATGAAATAAAAGAACACAATCCACAATAACGATCTAAAGAAATATAAGTTTAAAGGAGGCAACGTTATAAGCCCCCGTTAAACTCTCTAAATTTTTGGAAATAAGTAACACCCCATTCTTAACATTAATCATCAATGGAAGGATGGAGTGAGGAAGTATATGAACGAAGGCGGTGCTGGTTGGGGGGAGGGGCGTCGACTGACTGGGGACAGAGGTGCATGGGGGCGGTTCGTTCGTGGCCAATCCTTCGGGGATCACGGCATCAGGCAATAGATAGATAGATAGATACAAACCCCAATGTACTTGAATAAACTAATGAATAAAAGTTACCTGAGAGTGGCAGACCAATGTTTGTCAATATTGTTGCCGATGTAGTCCAAGCGGGGGACACTATTGAGTACTATCCCCGCCACCAACATGCCCAGGAGTGGTGGTAATCGTAGCGGTGTCACGGCTGCCCCCGCCACCACCGCCACCAGGAAGAGGACCAGAAGGGAGAAGAGGTTCCCTCCGGGTAGCGCCGCGGCACCCACGATCCCGACGAGGGCTCCGTACGCCAGGCATAATATTACCGTGCCTGTCATTATTTCACCAACCTGTAAGAAAAGGATGATTCAATATAACAGTCATACAATCATTATTATACTTATTGGTCTGGATTAGGGGACAAAGATGTTTATAAGAAAGGAGGAGAAATAACCTGTAATATTCATCGGCACCCACGATCCCGACTAGGGCCCCGTACGCCAGGCATAATTGCTTGGGAAACAGATTAACTTGCTCATGTAGTAATGTGCACCCTGTGTGGTGGATTGTGTTCTTTTATTTAATAATTTTCATTTTAGTAAGCGTTGTTTCCACATAGCGATTTTGATAATTTAATTTGACTTTATATTGTCCTTGTCCCAATTTTGGTTTGTTTGGTTTGCAAGTTTTACATTTTAATTACCGTGCCTGTCATTATTTCACCAAACTGTAAAATAACGATGATTCAATGTAACATGATCCTCACTAAAGCCGCTATCACATGAGAGCCTTTATCTTACAGTTTCTTACAGTATAGTTAACATTCGATGATCAACATTTTACTGGCAAAATTTCTGGAATATTTTGTACTGGTATCGGAAACTACCTGTAGACTGATGGTGGATGAATATAGGTGACAAATACATTAAATGTTGACCTCTTAAACTGCCAGACCAGTGTTGAGGAAAAATGTTGAGGGAAAAAGTGCTTGTGTGATACCGGCTTCGAGTGCCGTACGCCAGACATATTACCGTGCCTGTCATTATTTCACCAACCTATAATTAAATGGATATAAAATCGTAGTCATGTACATAACCTTTAATTGTCTTGATGGTGTAATGGTTTGAATGATTAACCCTTTCACATTTTTATGACACAGAGGTTGCCAGATTAGCAATAATAAGTAGAGTTCTCTCGCTCTTATAATTACCTCTCCAAAATTAGTTTTCTGCCCACAGCTAACTCAAAGACAACTGCAGAGGTTGAAGTAACTAAACTAAAGGTTTCTAAATACCCCTGATGATAACAAAGGCTTTAAAGTATCCCTAACAGGCTCAAAATTGCGTCAAGAACGTGAGAGGGTTAAGATCTGTATGTGGTAACCCAGGTTCGAATCCCGGTCGGATCACACGGTTTCATAAATTTCATTGGGAGGTGTTTGGTGTTGAGAGTGAAATAAATAATCTAATACAGTATATTAGTTTCACTCCCAACACGAAACACCTCCCAATGAAATTAATGAAATCATGTGATCCTACCGGGATTCGAACCTGGGTTACCACATACAGATCTTAAACACTCTAACCATCACACCATCAAGACAGTTAGACAATGATATTAACAGATTAACTTGCTCATGTAGCAATGTACACCCTATGTGGTGGATTGTGTTCTTTTATTTCATAAATTTTATTTTACTAAGCATTATTTCCACATAGTGAATTTGATAAGTTATTTTACCTTTATCTTGTATCGTCCCAGTTTTGGTTTGTTTAGTTTGCAAATTTTACATTATAATTCAACTGACCATACTGTGGGGCGGACAGAGGAAGGCATGTCCACAGCGCTGTAGCTTGGTAGGAGTTGGCTGGAAGAGGGTTGTGCTTTGCGGAGAACGGCCGGAATAATGACAAGTTCCACACCCGACACTGCTCCCTCCCTCGCTGCCCGCCTGGCCCGGCAATACCCACGCATCGCTCGCTTACCCCTGCTCCACTCACAGGCGTCATCTCGTGAGCATCCATATCCGAGTCTTCTGTAAAATGTGACTGTTAGTCCTTTGATTTTTATAATGTATCAAAATAAATAACTAACTCTGTCTGTATTAAAACTAGCTATTGCTCTGAGCGATAGAGTGGCAATATGTTATCAGTTAAATGTGACAACAGTAGATGTTTTACCAATACTTTTTCATCGTTTATAATCAACACTTACTGAGCACTGTATTTCAAAACACAAACACCAATCTTACAGAGACTAAATGTACTGTGGAACAAACTACACCTACAGTACCGGTACTGTACTTCTCTTACTAAAAAAATAGGGATGGATGTAGTTACCGGGTGTACCACTACCGACATACAACATAAATCATCTATAAATACTTAACCTAACTAAAAAGCCTCACCTTTAAGGTTAGGTTGTTTGGTTAGGGTAATGTACTTTTGTATCCAAAGGCAGTCAAATTAGATGGGAACATGATGGTGAGCATCCGCGTAGTGTAAACAAGACGGGCGGTACACCCAGTAATTACATTCTTGCCAAAAAATATTATAAAGCTACTTGTAGCGTAGTGCAGGCTACATGTACTTTTAACTTTGCAAATCCATGTACTAAACATGGATTTTAAAAGTTAAATATATACAATATTTATACATAAACAGTACTTCTCTTGCTCAAAAATGATTATACTGTATACTAATAGAGTATATGTAAGTATATTTTCCAAGTTAAATACATACAATATTTATATAGAATACCCAGCTCTAATTACTGCATTACACCTTTTTCATTATAGGTGGCCAAAAATCCTGGGCAAGAATGTAGTTACCGGGTGTACCGCCCGTCTTGTTTACACTACGCGGACGCTCACCATCATGTTCCCGTCTATTTTGACTGCCTTTGGATACAAAAATACATTACCCTAACCAAGCAACCAAACCTAACCCTGGTGATGGGCTGGTCTATCAGAGTGAGAGCTGAGCGATCTCTGCCATACCCATAGTTTACTCTGACTGTTCCTTTTACTTACATATTTTCTAGATCTCAAGTGACGGCGTCTCTTCCATGGATTGACCTCCCAATCTACCAAGATTGGAAGCCAAAGCGTCACATTTTTCCTTTGCCCCTCAACTTTCTCTTCATAATTGCTGAGGGGCACAGGGCCTTGGGTGGGGCTTTGGTTTCCCGGGCATTTCCGCACCCTCCTCAGCTCCCTGCCATGGAGTGGCTTCGGTCACCCAGGCTTTATTGTGGTAGGCAGGGAGGGTTCTGTGGGGGCGCTCGGTTATGGCTTTGCTCGGGGCCTTGGGGCTGTTCGGCCAGGCAGCTTGGGAAACAACAACAACAACAACAACAACAACAACAACAACAACAACAACAACAACAACAACAACAACAACAACAACAACAACAACAACAACAACAACAACAACAACAACAACAACAACAACAACAACAACAACAACAACAACAACAACAACAACAACAACAACAACAACAACAACAACCTAACCTAACCTAGTATTATAGATTTATAAGTATTTATTTTATTATAAGTAATTATAGATGATTTATGTTGTATGTCGGTAGTGGTACACCCGGTAACTACATCCATCCCAAATCCTGACCTCAACCTCTCATTAATTAAATAGGACTAGAGAAAAGGTAGTCAACCAATTTTACTACCAGTTGGGAAGAGGCAGCCAGAGAATAGGTGGAAATTGACAGCTCATTTTCTCTAGCCCTTCTTGTTTTACAGATGATATATAACACAAACAAATCCTGATTACTGCACTAGCTCCACCAAAGCTCAATACATCTAACATGGAAATTTACAGCCCATTTTCTCTAGCCCTTCTTGAGTTACATAGGATATATAGCTCAAACAAACTCTGATTACTGCACTAACTCAACCAAAGCTCAATACATCTAAAATGGAAATTTACAGCCCATTTTCTCTAGCTCTTCTTCAGTTACAGAGGATATATAACTCAAATAAATTCTGATTACTGCAGTAACTCAAATAAAGCTCAGTACATCTAACACAAGTTCATAAACCCACCAGAATAAAAAAGAGGCCAGAATATTTCTCACAGCTGAAAAAATTGAAGTGCATTAATGTACGGTATGTATAATACTCAGGCACATACTGTACACCATAGCTGGGTGGCCGACTCGAGACAGAGCCCGAAAAGGTACAACACAACATAAAAAAAATCACATATAAATTCTCTTTGGAAGTGTATTAATAGTTGTTGGACATGTATTAGAGTATCAAAGTTATTCAAGCTTTAGTAGTTATATAAGGGTCACAATTGGATTTTCACAGGTTCACCCAATAATAGTACAGTACCGGTACTGCCTAAAATTGTTCATCAGTCAGTCAGTCAGTCAGTAGTCAGTACTTTAAAGAGGTAGGGAGGATCAGCCAGAACTGGGTCCTTTGCAGGCAATCGGCCCAGCTCCGAGGCTTGCTGATCCATCATTTGGAGTTAATTCTGGAGGTGGAACTCCCAGGCCCAACCTCCACGGGCTATTTGCTCCACAAATGATGAGCGATGAAGTAAAGTCAGTAAAAATAGGTTAGCCTAAACTGAACAAGATGCGGAATTTCGGAAATATACCTGAGCCGACCAGGCCAAGTGAGATATCTCTATTGGTCTAACTGGTAAGGTGTCTGCCTCGTACCCGGGTTCAATTCCTGCCCTGGGTATATTTTCGGGAGGCTATTTTCGCATCAAACGATGTTTAGGTGTGTTGGTAAAATTGCCATGATGGTTAAAAGTAAGATCGAAGCTCCAGAACTTCCCTTTCGGGCATAGTGTAAAAACCTAATCCTACAATGGGGTTGCCACAACCCTATGTTTATAGATAGCCATACCGGTAATCAAATTTAAAAGATGGCATAGTATTATAGAGGTAAATGTTAGGGATGGATGTAGTTACTGGGTGTACCGCTACCGACATACAACATAAATCATCTATACATACTTATAATAAAATAAATACTTATAAATCTATAATACTAGGTTAGGTTAGGTTAGATTGTTTGGTTAGGGTAATGTATTTTTTTATCCAAAGGCAATCAAAATAGACGGGAACATGATGGTGAGCGTCCGCGTAGTGTAAACAAGACGGGCGGTACACCCGGTAACTACAATCTTGCCAAATGTTATATAATTCCTCAGATAATCTAAAAACAAAACAAAAATATTAATACAAACCTTCATTGTGGTGGTTATTTTGGTCCTGATTGGCACTGACGGTTTTAATGTCAGAATCCATGACGGCTCGCACGTTTCCCTTACACTGGCTGCCTGCCCACGAGTCTCAACACCTAGTGGAGAGAGAGAAAGAAATGTCTTGAAGACTTGAACAAATATGTACAGGTCTGAGGTCTCCCTCGATATACGATTGGGTTACGTTTCTGAAAACCCGATCTTAAAAAGACATTTTTTATAGCGAACCCTAAAACTAATAGGGTAAACTGAGAGGACACCGTCTAAAAATTGAACGCCCAAGCCACTGGAGAACCAACCTGAGAGGCAATAGTTTCTCTATAAGAGTAATCAAACATTGGAATTCCTTGCCCGAGTGGGTGATTGTGTCGGACAATATTTCAAATTTCAAGAAAAACTATGACAATTATATGGGAATTCACTAATTTGAAGTACATAAATAGAGGTGGGGGTACATACAAGAGGACTTCTTCTTACTCCCCCACTAAATACGATTAGGTAAGCACGATTAGGTAAGCATGGGGATGAGTTATCTTATTTTCCACGTTTATTCCTCCACTTTTTGAGAAATGAGTGCTTTCATGGTTTTCGTCTTTTCGATATAGCCTAGGCCTAATTCCAACGTGGGATACAAGACGGGTTGAAGGGAGCTTTGCCCCCATCGCCCTCCTCCTCACCCCAAGACTTATTGAAATCATCATCTAGCCTATGTTGCCAGCAGGGGGTAAATATCGATTATACACCTTAATAAAGACGTTTGTAAACAGTGAGGACACTCGAGGGAGCTCTGAGAGTGATGGGACTTTAGTGTATTTCAGTAATAGGCTAGGCCTATTCGGTTAGGCTATAAATCATAAATGTGATAAAAATTATTCTTCCATAGTGGATTAGGCCTAGGCTATACATAAGTACAGTATGAGGATTCCATTAACCTGCACAGTGCACTGTCGTGACTGTCCCAAATAAATAAGGTGGCAAGCCTTTTCTGAGTAATTATCAAATAGAATTCATACTAGGCCTAGCCTAGGCTAGTGTACACAGACCGAGATGCTGTGGTGAGGTTGCGTGGCAGTGCGTGCTATAGGCTAGAGTGCGACACAATCAATAACTCTTAGGGAACTTCAGTACCGGTACTTCACCACTTATACAGTATAGGCCTAGGCTAGGCTAGGCTAGTCTATGCAAGACATGATGATCAACGTTATATAAGCTATGGCCTATGGGAAGCGCTGCTTGGGACATGCATAGCCTAGCATACAAGATAGTGTACAGTCGGTTTCGGGTTAAATTGAAACACCTTACTTAGCCTATTCTTTACCTGATAGCCTATTTGTACCTCAAATTATCTTCTTCTTCTTGTTTGAGGGTCACTGCGAGGAGGCTAGCCTTCAGACCCGTCAGTGCACCTGGTAACCAGCATTCCCCTTCTTCTTCTTCTTCTTCTTCTTCTTCTTCTTCTTTTGTGGAGTTGCTGTCCCCTCTCAAAGCCAGCTCACCTATGCACCGGTGACTTCTCCAGAAACAGATAGAGCTAGATTTAAGAATTAGTTTAGAAATTATGTAGTCGTAGAAAGGATAGTTAAAGACAAAGAATTGAAGTATATAGCTTAAGCAGAACTCTCCTCTCCTTATTTTACCCCCTCCTCCACCCCCCAATATCTTGTTCTCTCCTTATCTTAATTTATCTTTTCCCCTCTCTACTATTTAATCTCATTTTTCTTCCTCCCCCGCTCTGGTCCCCTTCTCCCCCCTCATCCTATTCTATCCTATTCCGTTTTCTCTTCTGCCACACCTGCTCCAGGAATCTTTTCACTACCTTCATTCTTTTCCCCATTTCCCCATCTACCCCCTCTTCTGTCTCGAGACCTAACACAAATTTTACACCCTCATCCTCCTCCTCTTTCTGCTCTTCCCATTCCCTCTCCCCTACCACCCGTTTCAACTCATTTTCCAACCCCTCTCTCTCCTCTGCATACCCCTGGCACTCTGTCACTATATGTTCTATTGTCTCCTCCACTCTCCTCCCTCCCACCTCACACTGTAGACACTCTTTCACCCCCCCATTCCACCTCCATGTTCTCCTATTTGTCTCTAATGCTCCTGCCCTAGCCTTAAACAGTAGTTCAGCTCCCCAACTTCCGTCATAGAACTCCTCTTTTCTCGGTCTCCCCTTGCTTCTATATCTTATCAGTGTACTTTTCTTCTCCATATTTCTCTTCCATTCCTGTCTTCCTACTTCCTTCACTCTCGTTCCTATCTCTTTCTCTATTCTCCTTCCCTGACCTAATCCTGTATTACTCCCTACATCTCTCCACTCCTCTCCCACCCTTCTTTGTTTCACTCCTATTTTTTTCAGTTTTCTCTTACACTCTTTTGCCCATCTACTCTTCCCCTCCCCCCATTCATTCACTCTCCTTGGCCACCTATGATCCTCCATCTCCTCCAACCTACTCTTGTACCTCAACTTTGCCTTCGCCACTCTCTCCTCAAACGTACTCCATCCCATCTCCCCTCTCACTGCTTCATTTGCTGTCCACCTTCTTGCTCCTAACCCCATTCTTCCTATTTTATTTTGTCCCGTCTCCAGTCTATTTATTTCTCCCCCTGTACTCCCTCTCACATCCATCCCGTACATTATTCTCGGCACTTCAAAGTCCTTCCACACCTCTCTTACTATTTTATATTTATTTACTCTGGTTTTTGTCACATTCCACAGTTTCCCACTACACTGCTCCACCTTCATGATTTTCTCATTCATTGTCCTTTGTCGCCCTTCCCTCCCTATCCATACCCCTAAATACTTCACTTCCTCCCTTGTTTCTATTCTTTCCCCTCCTATCCTCATTTCTACTGCCTCTGGTCCATTTACTACTATCATACTGCTTTTCTCTACACTGAACTTCATTTCTAGGTCTCTGCCAAACCTTTCCGCCTCCTGTAACATTTCCCCCATATCTTCCTCTGTCTCTGCTGTCAGCACAACATCATCAGCAAACGTCAGAATTGCTAGCCTATACTGCCCTATTTTCACTCCTTGACCCTTACTCTTAATTCTCCTCACCAACTCCTCCATGCACATTGCAAAAATTAATGGTGACAGGTTACATCCCTGCCTTAACCCTTTCCTTCTCCTGATTCCTTTCACTGCAATATTTTTCCACACAATCTCTGTCTCCGCCCCTTCATACATATTCATTATCATGTTCCTTATCTTCCTACTCACTCCTAGTTTCTCCATCACTGCTTCTGCAACTCCCCTACTAATCTTATCATATGCCTTCTCCACATCCAAACACACTATAAACACACATTTCCCTTGCTTTGCCTTTTTCTCTATAATCTCATCTAATATAAATATATTGTCTGTTCCTCTTCTCCCCTTCCTAAACCCATTTTGCTCTTCACTAAGTAGGATCCTTTCTTCTACATACTCTCCTACCCTCTCCTTTAGTATCCCATAAAATATCTTATTTATTATGTTTATTACCGTTATTGGTCTATAACTCCCCATTTCGTGCACATTTTTTGCTCCTCCTTTGTAAATCAATGTGACCCTTTCTTCTTTCCATCTTGCTGGTATTTCTTCCTCCTCCCATATTTTATCAAATAGCTTCTTCAACATCCTAACTATCATCTCCCCTCCTTCAATATACATCTCTGCTGTTAACCCATCCGGTCCTGCCGCTTTGTTTCTCTTCAGCTTCTTCACACTCCTCCTAATCTCCTCCTCACTCACCATCTCATTCATATTTTCATCTATTTCTTCCTCATTTAGTTCAATATTCCATTGCCCTACTCTTATTTGTTCATTTACCCCTCCCACTTCCTCCCAGTATCTTTTTATTTCCTCTCCAATTTTATTTACATCCCTAACTTTTTCCCCACCTACATTCAGCTCCACTACTACCTTTTCCCTCCTTTTTCTCTTTTAGCCATCTATACCACTCAGCTTTTCCTTTGTCCCCCTTCTCTTTTATCCTGTCAATTTCTTTCTGTTCATGCTTCTCTATTGCTCCTCTTATTAAGTTTTTTGTGTTTTTCCTTTCCCTCTCGTATTCTTCCCTTGCTATTCGAATTTCCTCCTCACTTATATTTTCCCCTCTCTTTTTCCCCTTCTCCAACTCTTTCCTAATCCTATTCCTCTCTTTCCTCTTCTTCCTCGCCTCCTTAATGTCTGTATTCCACCATCCTTTCATTCCTCTACCTTTCCTCCCTATTTTCTCCTTCTCTAACACTCTCTCTGCTACCTTATTTATTTCCCTCTCTATCCTCTTATCAATTTGTATTGCACTCCCTCCCCCCACTTCATCTATATCCATATTCCCTATTTCCTCCCTAAACCTCCCCCACTCCGCCTCCTTCATTTTCCATCTTTCTGGCTTACTAGCCTCTCTACACTTCTCTATCTTCTCCTTGTGAGACTTTATGCTGTATCTTAGTTTCAGCAGGTTATGGTCACTGTTTATTTCAAAGTTTCTTTCTTCATCTACTACCATTTCTATCACTCTCTCTCCTGCTTTCCTGTTCACTAATATATAATCAATAGCTGACCTCCTCCCTTCTCTTCCTCTCCATGTTACTTTCCCCTCCGCCTCTACCATATTCAAATTTTCTAACTGCTCATCCTCACATAGGTCTATCAATAACTTCCCATTCCTATTGATTTGTTCCCCTAAGATTCCTGTGTGAGCATTCATATCCCCCATTATTATGATTTCATCTTCGTTTCCTCTCATCACAGCCCTTATTACTTCGTATTTTCTCCGATTTTCCTCCCTCTCTCTCAGCCCTCCCTCTACCGTCATATAACATATAATCAGCATAAAATTAGCTCTTTTCATTTCCCCTTTCCCTTCCACCCTCACTACTAGTATGTCCTCCTGGTCTTCCCCTTCCCCCAAGTTCACCTGTTCAACTTCCCATTTTTCTTTTTCTACCACCACTGCGACTCCTCCACCCTTTTTCTGTGTTTTCTCTCTTCCTTTCCCTATTACTTCATACTTCTCCCCTCCCCATTCTATCTTCCCCTTCAATTTTGTTTCTACTATTCCACAAATATTCAACCTTCCTTCCTCTGCTTCTCTCTCTATTTCCTCCATCATTCCCGGCCTCCATCCATTAACATTCACCCATCAGAGAAAGTTTGAATATGAGAGATAAGGATTGCTAGAAGATGATAGGCTAGTACAGTAGGCCTACATAGGAAATTAAGAATGACGATAATATTAAAGACCTCTTTCGCCGCCCTAGGCTATTAGAAATAATTTATTAGGGAAAATAGGGACCAATAGACTCGCCATATTTTTCTCATTAGGCCTATAGGCCTAGTCCACATGGAGGAATTTCGTTATCGACACTTGAAAAAACCCGATTAGGCTACACCGAAAAATAACACGAAAATAATGTCCCGAACGTAAACAAAGCATTGCACCCAATGAATCCTTCGACCTGGGTCCTCTTTTTCTTGTTTTGAAAGATGCGGTGAGTGCGATTCACCCAATAAATGGCTTGAACGTTACTCACAAAAACGATATTATATTATATTACCGGTATAGGCATAGGCATATTAGGGTTAGGTTAGGTTAGGTTAAGGATAATCTTCAAGGACACTACATCCGCCTTATTAGAAAAAATTTATTAGGGAAAATAGGGACCAATAGACTCGCCATATTTTTCTCATTAGGACTAGGCTAGCCTAGCCTATAGCCTAGTCCGCATGGAGGAATTTCCTTATCGACACTTGAAAAAACCCGATTTCACAGAAAAAATACACCAAAAATCTGTCAAAGATGTCAAATAGCGGGGGTGTGGGGGCGGCAGGCCCCACCCATAATACTTAGATACTAGGATAGGTTAGGTAAGGTTGTTAGGTTAGGCTAATGTCCTTTCAAAGGGGTATAGGCCTAGGCTAGTGAACACTAGGATAGTCTATACCTGGTCAGAGGTAAGAAGAAGAAGAGTCCTGCTGTAGTCTCCTTGAATGTTACCCCCTTACCTACTGTAAAAGCGCGATTCACCCAATAAATGGTGCCATTTGACGGAGTATCTTCAAATTACTGAATAATGGGTAAGTTAATGCAAATCCTCCACTCCAACCATGAAAAACAACAATAAAACACTATAGGCCTAGGCTATTCCTTGAAAAAAATATACAGAAACTTGGTAAAGGGCCTAGGCTAAGGCGGCTCTAGCTGTCTTGAATTTTACCCGAAATTGTGTTAGCCTAGCCTAGATGAACTGGGTCTGGGTTTGTCTATTGATTGGGTTGGCATTAGCTTAACTTAGATTGTAATAGTGGTGATGACAAAATATTTAACTTGTAATACTGGTCTTACGTCTCCTCATATGCTGGTAGGTTGGTTTGTGGTAAAACCAGAGAAATATTCCGCAGGGGTGCCTGCATTTTCGCTTCTTGATGTACGAGCTACTGACGTTGACTCGATGTTATAACCGAGTTGACAGTAACTTGACACTGATAATAGCCTATTGAATAAGATTAAATTTATACTAAAGCTTCTGAATGTATAAACTAATCGAAAATACAGTTACAGAGTCAGATAGTGAAAAAGGAACTCCAAGAAGCAAGAGTGAAATTCTGCAAACCCAGCACGAAAATAAAGTGTCGCGGGAGGCGTCTTCTTCTTCTTCTTTAGAACCTGCCCGCAGGCCGCGCAGATCCACAGGGCTGACCTTTGTATCGGTACTGGCTCAGAAATGTTAGTAAGAGGGAAAGTTTAGAGTAGAAGGATAGTTTAAGGGACAGTTTTGTTGTTGTTATAGACCTACCCCTCACTTCCTCCCCCCTCCCTCTCACCGCCGGCACCCCCCCCCCCCTACCCATTTCTCTTCCTCCATATCTTTTCTAGTATCCTCTTCATCATCTCCATGTCTTGTGTTTCCATCTCTTGTGCTAACCCCAGCCCCTACCCCTCCATCGTCTCTCTGCTTTACCTCCTCCCACCCCCTCTCCCCAACTCTATTCCTCATGTATCCCTCCAACTAGTCTCTCTCCTCATCATATCTTGTACACTCCGTTATTATATGTTTTATGTCCTCTACTATTGGGTCTCCTCCTATTTCGCATTGATTGCAGTGCGGTCCCATTCCGTTCCATCTCCTTGTTCTCTCATTCGTCTCTAGGGATCCTGTCCTTGCTTTAAACAGCAATTTAGATCCCCATCCTCCATCATAGAAAGGCTCTCTAGCTGGTTTTTCCTTCCCTCTGTAATATGACAGCGTGGCTTTGTTTTCTACCCCTTCCCTCCACTTTCTTCTTCCCTCCTCCTCTTTTATCCCTTTCTCTATCTCTCTGATACATCCTCTCCCATTTTCCAGTATGACCCACTCCTCTCTTCCATTTCGTTTTCTAAATTCCCCTCCCACACGGTCCTGTTTTATATTTATCCTCCCCAAACTTCTTTTGCACTCTCTGTTCCATTTACTTTCCTCGCTCGCCCATCTGTATACTCTTTGGCCACCTACTTTCCTCCATCCCCTCTAGCCTCACTTTGTACTTCCCGTTTGCTTTTCCTATCCTTTCTTCAAACGTACTCCACCCCATCTCCCCTCGGATTGCTTCTTGTGCTACGTATTTATTTGCCCCCAATCCCGTCCTCCCGATTTTATTCTGTACCGCTTCTAATTTCTTCGTTTCTGCCTCTGTCGTTTCCACCGCCTCCATGCCGTACATAACTGCAGGTACTCCTAGTCCTTTCCACAGCCCGCGCACTATTTCATAGCTATTCGCTCTTAATCTTGTCGCGCTCCATAATCTCCCATGCCATTGTTGCATTTGTCCAATCTTTTCGCTTTTCGCCTTCTCAAACCCTTTCTCCGTAATTGTTACCCCCAGGTATTTATACTCTCTTGTCTTCTTCATTCTGCTTCCTTCCAGTGTCCATTCCTCGTCCTCTTGGAGCTGTTCATTCATTTTCATTACTTGGCTCTTTTCTTTACTAAATCTTACTTCTAGTTCCTCTCCGAATCTCGTTGCTTCCTCTAGCAGTCTCTGCAACCCTCTTCCTGTTTCTGCCATCAGAACTACGTCGTCAGCAAACAGGAGTACCCCCAGTCTTTCCTTGTTTATCTGGATCCCCTCCCCACTCTTTTTATCCTCTGTGTAATTTCTTCCATATAGAGCGAAAATAATAACGGCAATAGTACGCACCCCTGTCTTACTCCCCTCTTGTTTTCTACCCCTCCCGTTTCTATACTTCCCAGGCACTGGCACCACATCACACCACCACCCGGTAATGACCTGCGGAGGATTGCTCTCAAGTCAGAGAAGTGCGCTCGTTAGATACTATAATCTCTAGGGCTGCATAGGATGTAGTGGGATTCTCATTCCCAATGATATGGAGATAATGGAGGATGGGGGTAGGGGTATAATCAACATCTAAGTTACCAAAGGATATTTAGTAAATATTTTGTTATGAAATTCATAAAGTTTGTGTTCTATAAAGAATGTTATGTCAAGAGATAATTGATTTTTTAGATACTCATAATTTTCTCCTAAATTGCAGGTTCGCTATCGCTCGCCAGGAAAAGATCATTACCTACAGTAAATGCCACCAAAGGTTAATCCATTCAATGCCAGTGACGTCCTTTTCATTATAGTTTGGCAACTGTTAGATTAGTTTATTAAGCTTGGGAAGGACCTCAAACACATTGAAAGGCTACATACTATCTTATATTCTTTTAGCTACCATAGATCCTTCCTAGCTGAATAACATCGTCTAGGGCTCTAGGCTAATGCTTTCCAGAATATGATGGAACGGACGTCACCAGTACTGAATGGTTTAAAATTGTCAAACTGAGGGGGCGAACGTCTTAATATCTGAAGACTAATGGGGCTAAGCACGAGGGAGAAGGGGGTTCAGAAAACAAACAAACCAAAATCTCCACCTTAAGTTAGAATATTATGTAGCCCACGTCTTTGTTATAGGCAGGATATATATATTGACGTGTGTGTGTCTGTGCCTGTGTGTGTGTCTGTGTGTATGTGAGAGAGTGTATTTGTGCATTTATGTTTGTATGCATGGATGCGTCTGTGCGTGTAAAATGAGAGAGAGAGAGAGAGAGTGTGTGTGTGTGAGAGTATGAAGGCCTATACATTATAATTAATTATCATTCTTTACATCAATCACTTCCAAATAAAACCGATCATTCTGGGACTCGAACCTGGGATACCACATAAGTACCCAAACACTCCAACCTTCACACCACGAAGACAGTTAACCCCTTTTGTACCGGTGCCGTTCTTCTAACTTTATTCTGGCTACTATTAGACGATTATTTTCAGTTATAAAGGGCCTCCTCCAAATAACAGGCTTCTATCTATCTCACTTAACCCTTTTTACTACCACAGATCCTTCCTAATCTGCACAAAATCGCCTAAATGCAGTATAGCTAGAAGAAAACTAAAAAGACGATCATGTACAGAAGGGGTTAATGGTTCAGCACACGACCAAGATTAACATCCATTTATCGAATACTGGATATCAATCTAATCATGTACTGGATCCAACTGCACTATGGATAGCGTAATGCTTATGCGAGAGGAAAGAACAATTTATGGGACACAGATCTCAAAGGACCCGACCTCGCAACCCAGACAACATACGCCGAGACAAACAGACAAACAAACAAACACACATGAGCAGACAGACAGACACTCAGACATGAGACACAGGAAGAAGACCCAAGCAGGCACTCACAACTAAACATTATGTACAATGTGTGTTTTGTTTTCAAGCACGGATAATATACCGTAAATAATTTCACCTCAGGAAATTTTGTTCTCATAATATTTTGGCATACAAGGTTTTGCTCGTGCATAGTTTCACTCACAATTATATATGAATATCTATCTATCTATCTATCTATCTATCTATCAATTTGCTATTGGTTATCATAAGGCAATCAAGAAGATGTTAGGACTAAAATACTGGGAAAGTAACCATAAAGCTTGTCAACTTGCTGGCCTAATGACTTTTAACCATTTGATGAACTGGAATCAAATAAGATTTGCAAATAGAATTATTGCCCATCCTTGTAAATTTCTTGAAAACAGTTTAGTGGATGTAGCTAATAGCTTGTATTTAACTAATGAAGTAAATAATATTTTAAATGCAGCATACAGTATCAATTGTTTAAAAGACAATGACATTGAAGCAGTGAAGGCAAGAATTATGTACGTTCAAAATCATGAACCAACAATGCGTTAATGTTTACCTTTAATTTTAATTGTATCTGTAAATATGTAAAAAGTTACTATGTATAGCTTTTTATGAAATAAAGAATTGACTGACTGACTGACTATCTATAGGCCCTATCTATTATATCAATCAATCTATCTAACTATCTTATACGGCATTTAGTATTTTTTTTATATAGGCCTATCGTGTACACTGTGTTTGAAGCTATGAATAGAACAGTAATCAAATAATCCTGGCCTGAATAATTGTGATTGTTGCTAAGATAATTACACCTGGGGTTAGAGATGATTGTTTATGTTGATAACATATAAATCACACACACACACACACACACTGTACAGTTGCCCTAATGAGTTATGTTCGTGATCTTATGTATGAAAATAAATTTAGTATGAATGACTTCCGAGTGTGGCTTCTTTTAGTTATCAGATGACAAATCATATCACTGCATAAGAAACTTCACTCGTACTTACATTTCGAAACCCATTACGCCATCAGATAGTAGGGCCTACACTAGGACCATACGGCTGGGAGAATGTAGATTGCAGAAAATGGGTGTTGTAGATAGAGGAAGCTGTTTAATCATGCTCATTATGTTTCCATATATTAGATCACGGAAAGGAACATAACTAATGTGGGCAACTGTACTTACACTGTTAAAATATATGGCCATGGACATTTATAGTGCTCATAGCAATTTATCCTCTAAGGGTATATTGGTAGTGATTTTTTTCTGGACTCCCATCTGCCTCATGTTTAGACCAATTTGATTTGAGATTTTAAGTCGCTCACTCCATTAGTTGGTGTTTTCAAGACATTTGGCTTGATTTCTTTGTCAATCTTAAGACCTTCCATGACATTTATGTAAGTGTCGATTTTTTTATGACGAGCGACAGCGAGCCTGCAATTTACAAGGAACCTGCCTTCGGTCGGGACATTATTCTACCGAAAAGTTTGCAAATTTATGTTGAATAAAGGGGCCGGGGGGGGGGGGGAGTATTTTATGCGTGATGGATTCAGGTGTTATTTATTTCTGGTCGAGCGATAGGGAGTCTGTAACTCAGAAGAAATCGGCCTTCTACGGGACATTTCTCTATTAAATACAAGTACACACATTTAGCTTAAAATGAGTCTGGGTGTGCATTTCTTATATATATATATATATATATATATATATATATATATATATATATATATATATATATATATATATATATATATATATATATATATATATATATATATATATATATATATATATATATATATATATATATATATATATATAGATATATATATATATATATATATATATATATATATATATATATATATATATAGTATATATATATAGATATATATATATATATATATATATATATATATATATATATATATATACTGTATATATATATATATATATATAAAGTATATATATATATATATATTCTTAAACTGCATAACATCGTACAATTTTAGCCAGAATTAAAGGTAAACACACGTCATGGTGCTGAAGGGGTTAAAGGAGCCTCCGATATACAAATATCAGGTAAAACAATAATAAGTTTAATTTCAACCCTAGACAGTGGCGAAAAATGTAGGTATCCGAATTAATGAGCGGGCCTGTACATCTCATCGTGAGGTGCCGGACTTAAGCTAATGCAAATTCTGATTCACCTGGATGAATGGCCAAGAGAGAGAGAGAGAGATAGACAGAGAGAAAGAGAGAGAGAGAGAAGAGGAAAGAGTGTGGGGGGGGGGACTTGACTAGACTTAATATAATATATTTACCGCTTCACATAATGGGTGCGGGCAAACAATACAGTTGCGTGCGGTAAATTTGAGAGAACGAGAGAGAGAATGAGTGAGTGAGTAAGGGAAGATACCTTTGATGAATCACTCACGCCGTCATATGCCAAGCTGAGTCATGAACTTTGTACTATTAGTTGAGTCAGACATGCTCATTCTCTCTCGCTCTCGCTCTCCTTCCCTCCCTCTCCCTTTATCTCTCTCTCTCTCTCTCTCTCTCTCTTTCTGTGGAACCTCTCAGCCAATGGGGGGCCACGGCGCGCGCTGACGTCACCCCCCCAAAAATCAATAACTCCCAAGAATCAGGTGCAGTGTGTGGGTTCGCTAGGTGGGGAGAGGACCTGTGCAAGTCGCTGTGAAAATGGCTTGTTTTCGCTGGCCCAGGGCGTGATATCCCAGCTCTTTGGCACGGGCGGAGGAGGACCTAAGATCAATGGTGGCCGCGTGGTCTGTTAGCACTCCATCGATTGTAGGCCTAACGCTGCGGTAAGCCCCTAAGAGAGACAGAGAGTGAGAGAGAGACCTGGGCAAGTTGTTCTGTGTAAGGCGAATCCGGAGGGGCGTTCGCACAAGGAGGCGACGAGTGCTGGAGGTTTCGACACAAGCATGGCAGGGCGATGGCAGCAGTTAGGTAAGTCATGTTAAGCATCATCTAAGTCTTCTAAGAGAAAGATAGATAGTTGAGAGTTAGAGAGGCATAGGAGAGATAGATAAACGCGGGGGTAGGAGAGAGTGTGTGTGTGTGAGGGAGGAAAAAAAAAAATTGGTGGAGTCGTCGTGAATGGAGGAGTGATTGATGTTTCTTTTTCATTTTGTTGACGGGAGTGCTGTTGCCTGGGTGTGATCTGAGACGGGTGTGGGTGGGTGGGATGGTTGTAGTGGCTGGTGTAGTGGATGCGGTGGTTGTGGTGGTGGGCGTGGCTCTGGTGGTGTGGTTGATGTGGTTGTGATAGGCCTAATGGTGCCGGTAATTGACCACTTGCGAGTTGCGGACTAGGCCTATAAGGAAGTTGGAGTTGTAAGCATTAATACGAGTTTTGGGCTGTCGGAAAACATCAATATTTAGCAGAATTTAGCAACTAATATACGGTTTACTACATTATATAAATACATTCAATAAAATTCAACAAACTTTCTATTCATCACAAACTCACATAGGCCTAGGCCTAATGATTGAGTTTCTTCGGATAATATATAAGTTTACGGCTCCAACATCCTTAGTCCTTACAGAACTCTCCAGTGGTTAATTTGGATGCTGCTGATTGTTAGAGTTGGCCTGGGAAATTGTGGTGAAGCTGGCATTTGACCACTTGTGAGTTTCAGGCTATAAGGAAGTTGGAGCTGTATACATCAATGTTTAGAATAATTAACAGCTAAAATACGGTTGTAGTACATTTATAAATACATAAAATCCAATTCAACATAATTATTTATTAGCCATCAGAAACCTACATTACTATTGCATTTATATTTACAATCGATATCTACGGCCCCAACTTCCTTATAGCCTGAAACTCGCAAGTGGTGAATTGGGGGTTTGTATGCAACATTTGGGCGGGATGGCGACAGATGATGCAACTGGGCTAAATATGATTGTTTGGTTGTGAGTGGTGTCAAACCGGGGCAATTTGTGCCAACTCCACTGGAGTTGGCACTTGATTTGATGAATGTCTTAGTTGTCGGACTTTGGAAGGCCTATATCCTACTATTGCTACTCGATATTTAGAATGAATATGACAGGGTATTCTACAGTGGCTGTAGTCTAATATTTGTATTCTGTTACTGTATTAGCTATAAATATGGTTCTGGTAGATGGTAAGGATGACAATACTAGTAGATTCAAGCAATTTAGGCTTTAGTAATGTTGATCAGCGTAGAGCAAGTATTTATTGTCGCCACCTATCCCAAATGGTATATGAATTAGCTGTTATATATCTATAGTTGGTTATGTTTCAGCTGACGGTAAATTCAATCCCTTGGCACCTATTTTCTAGATTCATAATGGAAAGATACTGTCTAATTAATTCATCTCTGTATCAGCATCATAACAATACTATATATTCATCATTCACAATACCGTATACCTCGCTACTAAGACCTTAGAATACATGAATAATGAAGATGGGGACATGACAATTAAGGGGAGGTTTTTAGTTTGGTCTCTAGATATCCATCAAGCTTAAGATTACACCCCCTTGAGCCTCTTTCAAGATAAATTTGTACATTTTTCGGTAGAAAAATGTCGCGGCTGAATGCCGGTTCCTCTTAATTAACAGGCTCGCTATCGCTCGCCAGGATAAAATCGACACCTAAATGGCACGATAGGTCTTAAGATTGACAGAAATGGGTCGAAAGTTCTTAAAATCGTAAAAATAATGGGGCGAACGTCTTAAAATTAGAAAAGCATTGGGGCTAAACATGAGGGAGAAAAGAGTCAAGAAAAAAATCCCTCGAGTGGAGATCCCCCCTTAACATATAGTTACATTAGGAAGGCATAGTCATATGCCACAATAAATATAAACCCATTTGCATATTTGAACCTTTAAAGCCAATCTCGGAGTCATTTGGGATGATGTTTACGATGCTTAGGCCGATTTTTATGATGCTTAGGGTGATGTATGTGCTGCTAATGGTGATGTTTACGATGCTCAGGGTGATGTTTGTAATGCTTATGATGCTTAGGGTGATGTTTGTAATGCTTATGGGGATGCTTATGATGCTTAGGGTGATGTTTGTAATGCTTATGATGCTTAGGGTGATGTTTGTAATGCTTATGGGGACGCTTATGATGCTTAGGGTGATGTTTGTAATGGTTATGGGGATGCTTATGATGCTTAGGGTGATGTTTGTAATGCTTATGATGCTTAGGGTGATGTTTGTAATGCTTAGGGTGATGTTTGTAATGCTTATGGGGACGCTTATGATGCTTAGGGTGATGTTTGTAATGCTTATGGGGATGCTTATGATGCTTAGGGTGATGTTTGTAATGCTTATGATGCTTAGGGTGATGTTTGTAATGCTTATGGGGACGCTTATGATGCTTAGGGTGATGTTTGTAATGGTTATGGGGATGCTTATGATGCTTAGGGTGATGTTTGTAATGCTTATGATGCTTAGGGTGATGTTTGTAATGCTTATGATGCTTAGGGTGATGTTTGTAATGGTTATGGGGATGCTTATGATGCTTAGGGTGATGTTTGTAATGCTTATGGGGACGCTTATGATGCTTAGGGTGATGTTTGTAATGCTTATGATGCTTAGGGTGATGTTTGTAATGCTTATGGGGACGCTTATGATGCTTAGGGTGATGTTTTTAATGCTTATGATGCTTAGGGTGATGTTTGTAATGGTTATGGGGACGCTTATGATGCTTAGGGTGATGTTTGTAATGCTTATGATGCTTAGGGTGATGTTTGTAATGCTTATGATGCTTAGGGTGATGTTTGTAATGCTTATGATGCTTATGATGCTTAGGACGCTTATGATGCTTAGGGTGATGTTTGTAATGCTTATGATGCTTAGGGTGATGTTTGTAATGCTTATGATGCTTAGGGTGATGTTTGTAATGCTTATGGGGATGCTTATGATGCTTAGGGTGATGTTTGTAATGCTTATGATGCTTATGATTGTTTAAGATGCTCAGGGTGATGTTTATGATGCTGATAATGATGCTTAGTACAGGTAGTGATTTTTAATGGAGTGGAGGCTTTTGTGATGCATTTAAATACTGCAACAACATTTACGGTTGTGACAGTTGTGGTTGTGACAGTTGTGGTTGTGACAGTTGTAGTTGTGACAGTTGTAGCTGTGACATGTGGTTGTGACAGTTGTAGTTGTGACAAACTTGTGGTTGTGACAGTTGTGATTGTGACAGTCGTGGTTGTGAAAGTTGTAAGTGTAGTTATGTCAGCAGTACCGTACCGGTAATCGTAGTTATGTCAGCAGTACCGTACCGGTAATCGTAGTTATGTCAGCAGTACCGTACCGGTAATCGTAGTTATGTCAGCAGTACCGTACCGGTAACATGACGTAACTTTGGACGGGGATATAAATTCGGACATTCTGGAAAAAATATAATGAACCGCAGTTATGGGATAAATACATGATGTTATGGAAACACAAGCATGTCTGCGGTGTTCATCCATAATGCAGAGCCATTATTCCATAACTGTACCTTATATATTTTTATCCAGAAATGTCCGAAGTATACTCCTGTGACGGAAGTATACTCCTGTGACGGAAGTATACTCCTGTGACGGAAGTATACTCCTGTGACGGAAGTATACGCCTGTGACGGAAGTATACTCCTGTGACGGAAGTATACTCCTGTGACGGAAGTATACTCCTGTGACGGAAGTATACTCCTGTGACGGAAGTATACTCCTGTGACGGAAGTATACTCCTGTGACGGAAGTATACTCCTGTGACGGAAGTATACTCCTGTGACCGAAGTATACTCCTGTGACGGAAGTATACACCTGTGACGGAAGTATACGCCTGTGACGGAAGTATACTCCTGTGACCGAAGTATACTCCTGTGACCGAAGTATACTCCTGTGACGGAAGTATACTCCTGTGATGGAAGTATACTCCTGTGACGGAAGTATACGCCTGTGACGGAAGTATACTCCTGTGACGGAAGTATACGCCTGTGACGGAAGTATACTCCTGTGACGGAAGTATACTCCTGTGACGGAAGTATACTCCTGTGACGGAAGTATACTCCTGTGACGGAAGTTAGGCCATTTCACGGCTACCTCAATCCTCTCCTCCCCAGACACCATCACCATACTTTCCCTCCATTGACCTTTAGCTTCCTCATTTCACATCCCGGATTATAATCAATGGCCATTCTCTGTAGCTCTGTCTGTCAGTAGGTCAGAGGCGTCTACATATCTTAACCCCTTCTGTACCGGCGACGTCTCTTTAAGGGAGCCCACCTCGTAGTTTTCTATCTCTCCCTCTCTGGATTGTATTCATTCGGCCCCATTCAGCCTACTGTTTTAAAAAGTTTATTCCAATCCAAGTGTCAAATATTTCCTGGCGAACGGTAGCGAGCCAGCATATTTTATATAATGTTTTTGACAGCAGGCTAAATATGTACATTTTTCGATAGACAAATGTCTCCGGTGAAGCCGGATTTCCCCATACAATGCTGGCTCGTTATCGCTCGCAGCAAGAAATCGATATCTGGATGGGGATACACGTCTTGAAAGAGTAGGTTGAATGGGGCCGAATGGATACAAGCCAGAGAAAGAGAGAAAAGGAGAGAAAAAAAAAGCGTGAAACCCCCCTTAATTATATTTAGTTATATTTAGAAGATTTTGTGCAATTTAAGAAGGATCCGTGATAGTAGTAAGGGTTAAGAAGGATCCGTGATAGTAGTAAGGGTTAAGAAGGATCCGTGATAGTAGTAAGGGTTAACAAGGATCCGTGATAGTAGTAAGGGTTAAGAAGGATCCGTGATAGTAGTAAGGGTTAAGAAGGATCCGTGATAGTAGTAAGGGTTAAGAAGGATCCGTGATAGTAGTAAGGGTTAAGAAGGATCCGTGATAGTAGTAAGGGTTAAGAAGGATCCGTGATAGTAGTAAGGGTAAGGGTTAAGAAGGATCCGTGATAGTAGTAAGGGTTAAGAAGGATCCGTGATAGTAGTAAGGGTTAAGAAGGATCCGTGATAGTAGTAAGGGTTAAGAAGGATCCGTGATAGTAGTAAGGGTTTAAGAAGCCGTGATAGTAGTAAGGGTTAAGAAGGATCCGTGATAGTAGTAGGGGTTTAAGAAGGATCCGTGATAGTAGTAATGGTTGATCCGTGATAGTAGTAAGGGTAAGAAGGATCCGTGATAGGTATAAGGGTTAAGAAGATCCGTGATAGTAGTAAGGGTTAAGAAGGATCCGTGATAGTAGTAAGGGTTAAGAAGGATCCGTGATAGTAGTAGGGGTTAACAAGGATCCGTGATAGTAGTAAGGGTTAACAAGGATCCGTGATAGTAGTAAGGGTTAAGAAGGATCCGTGCTAGTAGTAGGGTTAAGAAGGATCCGTGATAGTAGTAAGGGTTAAGAAGGATCCGTGATAGTAAGGGTTTAAGAAGGTCCGTGATAGTAGTAAGGGTTAAGAAGGATCCGTGATAGTAGTAAGGGTTTAAGAAGGATCCGTGATAGTATAAGGGTTAAGAAGGATCCGTGATAGTAGTAAGGGTTAAGAAGGATCCGTGATAGTAGTACGGGTTAAGAAGGATCCTGCTGATAAGTAGTAAGGGTTAACAAGGATCCGTGATAGTAGTAAGGGTTAAGAAGGATCCGTGATAGTAGTAAGGGTTAAGAAGGATCCGTGATAGTAGTAAGGGTTAAGAAGGATCCGTGATAGTAGTAGTATCCGGAGGGTTAAGAAGGATCCCGTGATAGTATGTAAGGGTAAGAAGGATCCGGATAGTAGTAAGGGTTAAGAAGGATCCGTGATAGTAAGGTTAGTAAGTACGGTCATAGTAGGGGTATAGAAGAAGGATCCGTGATAGGGTTAGTAAGGGTAGATAACAAGGTTAAGAAGGATCCGTGATAGTAGTAAGGGTTAAGAAGGATCCGTGATAGTAGTAAGGGTTAAGAAGGATCCGTGATAGTAGTAAGGGTTAAGTGAGATATTTCGAAGGCTCTTGGTTGCTGGAGCCTTTTAAAAATAAATAAATCGTTAATCAATAGTCAGAATAAAGTTAAAAAGATATACACAATAATAAAGATATACACAATAATAAAGATATACACAATAATAAAGATATACACAATAATACAGATATACACAATAATAAAGATATACATAATAATAAAGATATACACAATAATAAAGATATACACTAATAAAGATATACATAATAATAAAGATATACACAATAATAAAGATATACATAATAATAAAGATATACACAATAATAAAGATATACACTAATAAAGATATACATAATAAAGATATACAAAATAATAAAGATATACACAATAATAAAGATATACACAATAATAAAGATATACACAATAATAAAGATATACACAATAATGCAAGATATACACAATAATGCAAGATATACACAATAATAAAGATATACACAATAATAAAGATATACACAATAATAAAGATATACACTAATAAAGATATACATAATAATAAAGATATACACAATAATAAAGATATACACAATAATAAAGATATACACAATAATAAAGATATACACAATAATAAAGATATACACAATAATAAAGATATACACAATAATAAAGAAACACAATAATGGATTCGGCTTTCGTTTGACCCCCTGGACTCACTGTATCCTGAAGGGGTTAATATCTGCCAGTCCCTGTCCTCTCGCTCCAACTTAACCCTTTCAAGACCCAGTACCCATTTATTTTCTGTTTTCCGGTTATTATTAAACGATAATTATTCAGACTGGGAAGGGTATAGGGAAGTCGGAGGGTTCATTGAGATAGTCTTTACCCATATAATTGCCACAGATCCTTCTTAAGCTGTATAAAAGCGTCTAATGATGGTTTACTAAGTTTGTTATATCTATAATTGTACACCATCTTAGGTATGTTTAACTTACTGTAGGTAGCGCCAGCGAACTTGACAATATTCTTGTTCCCTTAATTAAATTCTTATAACTCAAAATTAATGAGAGCAATCGGGCTGACGTTTCTATCATTTGGGAAGAGTCCACCAGGAAATAGGTGTGGATATTTACAGCCAGTTTGCTCTAGGCCCTTTTGAGTTACAGAGAGGTCAGGGATTAAGATTATTGTCAAGTTCGTTGGCGCTACGTATATTTCTCCAATTACTCCTCCATTCCTCCTAACTATCTCTCCACCTGTGCCTGATAATTGATGACTTGCGAGTTAAAGGCTATAAGGAAGTGAAAGCTGTAGATATCGATATTTATCAAAATTACCAGGTATAATACGGTCGCAGTGTAGCCTATATATATATATATATATATAAACACATACAATCAACTTCACCATGCTTCCTGTCCACCAGAAATCTACATTATTAAGGCATTTCTGTTTAGTATTGATGTTTGCGGCTTCAACTTCCTTATAGCCCGAAAAGTGGTCAATAATTATCCTTTCCTTCGTTTAGTTCAATCATCACCTACACACACATTCTCCCACGTCTCAGCTACCGTACTATGCCCTGCTCCAAAAAAGCAGGGCAAAACTCTTACATTAACCTCTATAACTCGCAAACAGCTAGAGTAATCGAGCTAATATTTCTACCATTTGGGAAGGGTCAGCCAGGGAAAAGATGTGGAAATTTAAAGTTCATTTGCTTTAGCGCTTTTTGAGTAACAGAAGTTAGGGTTCACGATTTCAGGCCTACCAATTTGGAACAAGGTATATATATATAGTTTACAAAGCACATCCATTCTTTAGACTTCTGCTCACTCTCGTATTTCGGCCTTTCTCATGAGTTTTCTCTTTCTTTGCTTATATATTTGTTAACTCTCGCATACCTACGCATAACAAGCTGGTTGTGTTCTCCATTAATTTCTTCTACGCTCACATGCTATTAACCCCTTGAGGATTATGACGCATTTGACAGGTGACACTTGCAGGTGATACATTCTACAATAGATAAAAGAGATGGAGGCCGAGGGAGGCAAAAATAAAATTAGTGAAAATAAATAAATACATAAATAATTAAATAAATCAATATATAAAACAAAATAAAAAATAAAAAATATATATAATAAGTAAATAATTATATAAATAAATACATAAATAAATATACATCTTCCCTTAATATATAATTGACCCCCTTGTATCCTAGAGGGCCTGCCGAAGCCGAGTAAACTCGTTTAATGAAGGCCAGAAAATAATTAAGAAATGTGTCCTCGTTTAGTCTGAAAGGGGCAAGATGAAATATGCAATTAACGAGAATATAGGCCAAACGTCTGTGTGTGTGTGTGTGTGTGTGTGTGTGTGTGTGTGTGTGTGTGTGTGTGTGTGTGTGTGTGTGTGTGTGTGTGTGTGTGTGTGTGTGTGTGTGTGTGTGTGTGTGTGTGTGATTGTTTTTTTGTGTGATTGTTTTTTGTGTGTGTATGCGAGATTTGTGTGTAAGTTCATGTATGTGAGATTTGTGTGTGTGTGTTTGTGTGGTTGTTTAGTGTGCGTGTCTATGTGATTGTTTTATGTGACTGAGTTAGTGTATACTTGAGTGTATGTAAGTGTGATTGTGTACCCAATTAAAACAATAATAATAATAATAATGGCCTTACTTGGAGCCGGCAGAGTGTGTGTGTGTGTGTGTGTGTGTGTGTGTGTGTGTGTGTGTGTGTGTGTGTGTGTGTGTGTGTGTAAAATCGGTCGGAGCGGCATTTGTAATAGCCTAAAATAAAGGTAACTAACCAGACTGTGACGGTGGTGGTAGTAGTTGTGGCGATTGTGGTAGTTGTGGCGATTGTAGTAGTTGTGGTGATTGTGGTAGTTGTGGCGATTGTAGTAGTTGTGGCGATTGTGGTAGTTGTGGCGATTGTAGTAGTTGTGGTGATTGTAGTAGTTGTGGTAGTTGTGGCGATTGTAGTAGTTGTGGGATTGTAGTAGTTGTGGCGATTGTGGTAGTTGTGGCGATTGTAGTAGTTGTGGTGATTGTAGTAGTTGTGGCGATTGTGGTAGTTGTGGCGATTGTAGTAGTTGTGGTGATTGTAGTAGTTGTGGCGATTGTGGTAGTTGTGGTGATTGTAGTAGTTGTGGTGATTGTAGTTGTGGCGATTGTGGTAGTTGTGGTGATTGTAGTAGTTGTGGTGATTGTAGTAGTTGTGGCGATTGTGGTAGTTGTGGCGATTGTAGTAGTTGTGGCGATTGTAGTAGTTGTAGCGATTGTAGTAGTTGTAGCGATTGTGGTAGTTGTGGCGATTGTAGTAGTTGTGGCGATTGTGGTAGTTGTGGCGATTGTAGTAGTTGTGGCGATTGTAGTAGTTGTAGCGATTGTGGTAGTTGTGGCGATTGTAGTAGTTGTGGCGATTGTGGTAGTTGTGGCGATTGTAGTAGTTGTGGCGATTGTAGTAGTTGTGGCGATTGTAGTAGTTGTAGCGATTGTGGTAGTTGTGGCGATTGTAGTAGTTGTGGCGATTGTGGTAGTTGTGGCGATTGTAGTAGTTGTGGCGATTGTAGTAGTTGTAGCGATTGTGGTAGTTGTGGCGATTGTAGTAGTTGTGGCGATTGTAGTAGTTGTGGCGATTGTAGTAGTTGTGGCGATTGTGATAGTTGCCGTGAAAGATAATACCAAACTTAATGGTTGTTGTTGTTGTTGCTGTACCCCAGGCTGTCTGGCCGAACAGCCCCAAGGTCTCGAGCAAGGCCAAGGCCACAAATGAGCGCCCCCTCAAAATCCTCCCTGCCTACCACTAACAAAGCCCGGGTGACCGAAGCCACTCCAAGGCAGGGAGCTGAGGAAGGTGCGGAAACGCCCGGGAAACCAAAGCCCCACCCAAGGCACCGTGCCCCTCAGCAATTATGAAGGGAAAGCTGAGGGGTAAGGGAAAAATGTGACGCTTTGGCTCCCAATCTGCCAACTTCTAGGTTGACAGTAGGGAGGTCAATCCACGGAAAAGACGCCGCCACCTGAGATCCAGAAGACATACAAGCAAAAGGAACAGTCAGAGTAAGCTATGGGTATGGCAGAGATCGCTCAGTTCTCACTCGGATAGACCAGCCCATCACCACATGACTAGAACCCAATCCTCTCAGCATCAGCTAGGAAAGGCACTAGAAAGCCGCCTTTGGCGGGGGGATAGCTCCCCTATTTCAACTCCTTTCGGGGTTGGGCACCCGCCCTTAACTTAATGGTTATGGTATCGCTTGGGGCCATTTGAGTGAGGGAGATTGTGGTAGTTGTGGTTGTGACGAACGCAGTTGTGGTAGATTATATTGTACTGGGTTGCGATTGTGGTAGTGATAGTTGTGACGAATGCAGTTGTGGTAGATGGGATTGTAGTGGACGTAATTGTGGTAGCGATGATGAATTTTATTGTACTGGCTGTGATTGTGGTACCGGTAGTTGTAATAAAATATGTGGTTGGAATACAGTGCTTGTGGTAGTTGTGATGGTAGATGTAGTGTTGATGGTCGGTCGTGGTTATGTTAGTTGTGGTGGGGGTGAGAGTGTTTATAGTTTAAAGGGCAGTTACTTTATTTTTATATTATTATATACATATTTTTTTAGTTTGTTCCCTAGACCTCTATCAAGCTTAAACTATATTACAGGCTCGCTATCGCTCGTCAGGAAAAAATCGACGCCGCAATAGCACGAAAGGGCTTAAAATCGCCAAACTTATGGGACAAATGTCTTAAAATCTCAAAAACTAAATGGGGCTCAGTATGAGGGAGAAGGGGGTCCAGACGTATTACCCACCCCCTTATAAAGTTGACCTCGTAAGCTGACAGACCAGTAATAACTCTAAAGGGGGTAAGGGGGGAGGGGATACCGGCTTAACCCCTTTGAACCCGAGAGATCTTTCTGAAGTTCAGGACAAACGTTTCGGGTCATTGTAATACCATAAAAGGCGTCATCTGATTGAAAAGGTTAGGCTAAATAGGAATTAAAGTTGAGAGAGAGAGAGTAGAGAGAGAGAGAGAGAGAGAGAGAGAGAGAGAGAGAGAGAGAGAGAGAGAGAGAGAGAGAGAGAGAGAGAGAGAGAGAGAGAGAGAGATTGACTGAGAGAGGCTGTGGCAGAAAGAAAGCAAACATAATAGGAAGAAAAGAGAGAGAGAGAGAGAGAGAGAGAGAGAGAGAGTGAGAGAGAGAGAGAGAGAGAGTATGAGAGAGAGAGAGAGAGTAGGAGGAGGGAGAGGGGAGCAGGGCGATTAAAAATATAAAAAGATCGCAGCTGTAAATGGAGGAGACAACCAAGAAAATAAAACAATTACTAAAATAAAATAGAAAATGTAATTGAGGAGCAAAATGGAAGCGAGAGAGAGAGAAAGAGAGAGAGAGAGAGAGAGAGAGAGAGAGAGAGAGAGAGAGAGAGAGAGAGAGAGAGACGTGTGATAAAACAGGCAAGTCTAGAAGAGAGGAAGGCAAGAGCAGAATTTGTTTATAATGTTGAGAACATCTTAATAGCTAATACACACAACAAAGGCTGAAGAGGGAGGGAGGTGGAGGGAGGGTGGGGAGGGTGAGGGTGAGGGGTGCTATGTGGGCGGGGGAGGGAAGGAAGGAGGGGTGCCAGGGTGGGTGAAAGGGGGTGGGGGGGGGGAAAGAGAGACGAGTAAGGGTAACCAACCTACTCAAAATAAGAAATTAATAATGATAATAATAATAATGATAATACTAAGAATACTACTACTACTAATACTAATAATAATACCTATAGTCTTTTATTCTGTCATTTGTTTGTTATTGTTTTCCTGTTATTGTTTTCCTTCTCCTTGTTCCTACTACTCTCTTAGCATAAGACAAATCCTGGCCGGGTATGAACTCTTCGACAGAATATACGTAGGTCTCCGAAATGTAAATATTAGGTATACATATATAGAGTGGATTCCAGAGAGAGAGAGAGAGAGAGAGAGAGAGAGAGAGAGAGAGAGAGAGAGAGAGAGAGAGAGAGAGAGAGAGAGAGACCCTGGTGAAGTAACCTAGGTAAGGGTTTCATTATAATTTTAAAAGGTCACCCATTCCACTTAATATCACCGTCACTGTGTCAGTATTTATTTACACACATATTTAATTTCTTCCCTTTAATCTATTCGCTGTAAGTAGGCGATAAATCATGACCTCTATCCTCTGTAACTCAATAAGGGCTAGAGCAAATTGGCTGTAAATTTCCACATCTATTCCTTGACAGACTCTTCCCAGATGGTAGAAATATTAGCTGGATTACTCTAGTCGTTTGTGAGTTACAGAGGTTAGAGGTCATGATTTATCGCCTACTTACAGCGAATAGACTATAGTAATCATTGCTATTTGTATATAATGTAACACAATAAGGAATTATATAGGGTATGGTAAAGGTATATCAAATCATTGGGTATATTGATAGTGGTCTGCCATTGATTAAGTGTCCTTGTTATTTTTGACATATCATTATTTTGTTAGCTAATTTGTGGGATAACTTCGTAAATTATCTACACATATAATTAGTTTTTTCATAGGTACTTAATTTGATTTAATTTTATTTACTCCTCAGGTTCCTCTTTATCTTTCTGTTTCTTTCATATATTTTATTTTATTGAATTTTCAGGTTCTTTATTTTGTTATCTTTCTCTTTTATCCTTTAATGTTTTTCTTCTTCTTGCCAACCACTTTTGTTTCATTTCCTATTCCTGCCATTTCTCCATATGTCTTTGCGTTCGCTTCCTCACTTTTATTATTGGTGCTTTACTACAGTCTATTCGCTGTAAGTAGGCGAGAAATCATGACTTCTAACCTCTGTAACTCAAAAAACGACTAGAGTAATCCAGCTAATATTTCTTCCATCTGGGAAGAGTCAGCCAAGGAATAGATGTGGACATTTACAGCTAATTTGTTTTAGCCCTTTTTGAGTTACAGAGGATAGAAGTCATGATTTCTCGCCTACTTACAGCGAATAGACTACCGGTATATCTCCTTCCTTCTTTTCCTTCCTTCTCTCATTCATCCATCCATTCTCTCTTCCATCATTCGTTTATTCGATCTATTTCGCTCAACCATATTTCCCTCTTCTATACAATTGGATGAGATATTTGTTGACGTTTCTTGCTCTGTCTGTTTAAGGGGGGGTAACTTTTTTTTTTATCTTTTTCTCTCTTTCTCTGACTTTTATCCATTTGGCCCCATTCAGCCAACTGTTTTAAGACGTTTATCCCCATCCAAGTGTCTGCTATTCTCGTGTCATTCTTTCCATCCTCTCTTTTCCTATTCCTTCCCTCCCTTCCTACCTCACTGCCTCCTCCTTCTTTCTCTCTATCCTTCCTCCCATTCCTTCCTTCCTTCCTTCTGCCTATGCCCTCCCTTCCTTCTACCCTCCCATCCTACCTTCATTCCTCCTCTATCCTTCCTCCCATTCCTTCCTTCCTTCCTTCTGCCTATTCCCTCCCTTCCTTCTGCCCTCCCATCCTACCTTCATTCCTCCTCTATCCTTCCTCCCATTCTATTTTCATTACTTTTTCCCTCCCATCCTTCCTTTCTTCCTTTTTCTTCCTTCCATCAACTGCCCTCATAAATCCAATTACTCTCTCTCTCTCTCTCTGTGCCTCCCACTCGTCCACTCCCCCCTCTCTATAATTAGAAGCACTGAGCACTTGATACCCCCTTAATAACTCCCAACACACTCCCTCCCACTCCCACCTCTTTCCCTCTCACTCCCCCGTCTCTCTCCCTCCCACTCTCCCCTCTCTCTCTCGATCCTACTCCCCCCTCTCTCTCTCGATCCCACTCCCCCCTCTCTCTCTCGATCCTACTCCCCCTCTCTCTCTCGATCCCACTCCCCCCTCTCTCTCTCGATTCCACTCCTCCCCTCTCTCTCTCGATCCCACTCCCCCCTCTCTCTCTCGATCCCACTCCCACTCCCCTCTCTCTCTCGATCCCACTCCTCCCCTCTTTCTCTCGATCCCACTCCTCCCCTCTCTCTCTCGATTCCACTCCTCCCCTCTCTCTCTCGATCCCACTCCCCCCTCTCTCCCTCCAACTCCCCACCCCTCTCTCCCTCCAACTCCCCACCCCTCTCTCCCTTCCACTCCCCCCTTCTCTCCCTCCCTTCTCTCCCTCCCGCTCCCCCCTTCTCTCCCTCCCCGCTCCCCCCTTCTCTCCCTCCCACTCCCCCCCTTCTCTCCCTCACTCCCCCCTTCTCTCCTTCCCTCTCTCCCTTCCACTCGCCCCCCTTCTCCCACTCCCCCCCCCCCTTCTCCCACTCCCCCCTTCTCCCCCCCTTCTTTCTCCCTCTATTTCCCCCCCCCCCCCCCTCCTCCCTCCCACTCTCCCCCCCACTCGCCCTCTCCTCTCCTCTATAGTATTATATAGGACATTTAGCCATATTTTTAAACATGCACGAAGGGTATATTGCCAACATTAAATCGAATGAAGATATACCAGTAATAACGGAAGGTTAATTTATGATATAGGACTAAATGCCATTCAATTTCGAAAAGATCCCTATTTGTTTCTGCTCAATTCGTTTTTGAAGGAATATGAAACCCGTTTATCGAATGAGGTTTAATAATATGGCTGTTATAGCTACAACATATATAGGTCTAAATATATAATGATAATAGTAATAATAATAACAATACAAATACATTTAATTACATTAATTACCGGTAATTAATATATATATATACTAATAATAAATATATATAATAAATATAAAAATATGCCTTGAATGGTGTAAACAATCGTAGTGTGCCGTGTGTTTAAGTGTGTTGTGTTCATTATGCGGTGGGTGTCAGTTAACAAGACCTCACGCACACACACCACACGCTCACACACCACACCACACGCACACACACCACACGCTCACACACCACACGCACACACACGCCACACACTTATATGCAGGTCATGTTTACACACGCACACCACACACGGCATCTTAACACGCACATCTTATTATCACATCTTACACGTTCACACCATACACACACATCTTAAACACACACACACACACACACACACACACACACACACACACACACACACACACACACACACACACACTATACCCTGTTCCAAGTAATTATATCTCTTTAATTATGGATCGTTCAACTACTTAAATTTATCCCCAATAAACGTATACCGGTTTTAGCTCGATTTTTGTCTTCACGTAATGGAAATTCTAGTCCCTTGACAATTGACTAATTGGTAATTAATGAAAAATCTACACCATATGTACGCTAATTGTTATGATTAACAATACATTTAGCTATTCAACTATGTAATACTTGAGCAATTACGATGGGAACGAGACAGTTATAAAAAAAACAAAAACAAAAAAAAAAAAAAAACACACAATAACACGCAAAAAAAAATAATGGGGACAAGAAAATTTCAAGTCGGTAAAATTAAATAAATAAACAAAGAATACATAAATATATATAAACAGACATCAAGTCAATAATTAAGTGTAAAACATCGATTCAGGTCAGGTCAGGTCAAGTCAGGTCAGGTGAAGGTATTGAGGGAGAAGCCTTTACAACGGCACCTCTTATCTACTGTATATTTTCCTAATTTTTGTTTTGAGGAGTGTAGAGAGTGTTGGAGAGAGAGGAAGCTGTTGGAGTGGCTTTGCTATGTGTGTTATTAGTGTAGAGAGTGGAGTAGGGGTGTTGGAGAGAGAGAGGAAGCTGTTTGAGTGGCTTTGTTATGTGTGTGTTATTAGTCTGCACTATAAGGAACGTCGTAGGCCACTTATATATAATAGGTGGATATAAGGTGTAATGTACCTGATATAAATAAATGCATTAAGAGTTGTAAGAGGCCTACATAAGTCATAGAAATAATAATAGGTGGAGATATATGTAATGTAGGCTATCTAATAAGAGTAATGCATTAAGACTTGTAATACACGGGACACATCCAATTTGTCTTTTGGAACAAGCCCCCACACATTGAGACAGCCGATCACTCTCCGTCACCCGCAAACGACACCATTATCTCATTAAACTCTCATTACAAACAATACAATAAAATAGATCTTACCTGTATTGTGTATTCGGTATAAGGGGAGGTATTTTTTTCTTCTGGACCGCCTTCTCCATGTTTAGTTCTATTAGTTATGAGATTTTAAGACGTTCGTCCCATTAGTTTGGCGATTTTATGACCTTTCGCCTCATTTCTTTGTCAATATAAAAACATTTTGTGCCATTTAGGTGTTTATTTTCCTGGCGAGCGATAGCGAGCCTGTAATGTATTAGGAACCGGTCTTTGGCTTGTACATTTTCTACCGGAATATGTACAAATTTATCTCGAAGGGGGATCTTGTGGATGTTTGTTTTTTGGACCCCCTTCTCCCTCATGTTTAGCCCCATTAATTTTGAGATCTTAAGATATTCGCCCCTTGAGTTTGGCAATTTTAAGACCTTGTATTTTAAGATCTCATATATAGGTGAAAACTCATAGAGGAGAATTGGCGCGTGGGCGAAATAACCCCCCCACGGCACTCTGGCCAACATTTCGCCCCATGAACTTTTCCCCGGCCGACTCGCCGCTCTCATTTAAGGGTCCTGAGGCTGACGTTGTATTTGGCTAGTCAATTAACGAGAGGTAAAACTAGACTCTCTCTCTCTCTCTCTCTCTCTCTCTCTCTCTCTCTCTCTCTCTCTCTCTCTCTCTCTCTCTCTCTCTCTCTCTCTCTCTCTCTCTCTCTCTCTCTCTCTCTCTCTCTCTCTCTCTCTCTCTCTCTCGAACAAACTTCCCTTAGAACTTATAAACAGTTTTTCAGTAGAGCAGTTCAAGAAAAGAGTAGATGGTATTTTCAACACTATAATGCATGTTGTGCTTTAAGCAATCTCTTTCCTTCCACTTTGAGTATCTGCTCGGAATGGACCGCAAGGGCTTTGAGATACTATTCCTTATAACTCCTTGTAACTCTCGTCCTTCCATTTTACTCAATTAAATGTTCTATTTTTACTTTCATTTTTTCCTACTCCATCTTTCGATCTTGTTTTTGTATCATTAATATCGTGCACCGACTTCTAGGCGTGCGTCCCCCTCTCCCCCCCTATCCTCGCACTCACAATCTCACTGACTCACTGACTCTCTCTCTCTCTCTCTCTCTCTCTCCTCCACTATCTCTCCTCTCTCTTCTCTCTCTCCCCCTCTCTCTCTCTCGTCTCATCTCTCTTCTCCCCCCTCCTCTCTCTCTCTCTCTCTCTCTCTCTGGTTGTATTAGGGTTGTCAATTAACTGGTGGAAAACTACAATAACAAGAGGCTGCTGGGTCTGGAAATTAGAGATGTCAACCACAGCTGTTGTCGGGAATGATGGGGCTATCACGGCCACTGCCATATAAACAACCACACACACGTACACACACAATTACATGGACACACACACACGTACATGGACTTAGACACAACTCCTACACATATACACATAAACACACACACGTACATGGACTTATACACAACTCCTACACCACACAACACACACCACTACACCACACAACACACACACACACACACCCAACAACAACACACCACCACCACACACAACACACACACACACACACACACCCACACAACACACACACACACACACACACACACACACACACACACACACACACACACACACACACACGTACATGGACTTATACACAACTCCTACTAACACACACACACACACACACACACGCACACGCACACGCACACACACACACACTCACACACACGTACATGGAGATACACATACACGCTCCCATGTACACAAGTACACATTCTTATATACTGTGCATACACTCTAATGCATGGACCACTAACACACACATACACACATATATGGATATATACGGTACATAAACACAACCTTCCCCAAGCAATAAACCCCCCCCCCCCGCACAAATGGTTAGACAAAGGCATATTTATGTTGCCACTAACATGTGTAGGAGACACATGAGGCCCGAGTCCAATGGTACACATATACAGCACACACACACACCCACACGCACACACGCACACACACACACACACACACACATCTATCTATCTATATATCTATCTATCTATAATAAATATATACAAATAAAGATAGTGGTTTTAATATCCTTTAAGCCTTAGACCTCCTTGTGTGAGCATTAAGAAGCCATTATGCGGAACACAACTATCTCTCTCTCTCTCTCTCCCTCTCTCTCTCTCTCTCTCTCTCTCTGTTAATCGTTGCTGATCA